>JXSR01S006048.1:4188-23536 GCA_000969725.1 Ophiothrix spiculata
GTGTCCGATACTGGGCATGTTTTTGATAAACTGACAATTTTTTATCAGGATAGCTCCGGCTCTGTAAGAACACTCCTTGCCAACTAAAACTGAGTTAAGCTGAATTCAGACTCAACACAAATGTGCACGCACTGCACCGAGCATGTGTGGATAGGAGTTTTGAGTACTTAGTTGTAATCAATCAATATCAAAATGCAAATCACCACTTGCGACAATGCAAATTCAGTTGAGAGGAAAGCCGAGCTTTCCATTGCGTTTTCATGTCGTCGGCTGCTGCAATCTCTTTGCGTTTGAGTGTGAGTTCGTTTACAGTGCCGTTGCGATGAAAATTATTGGAAATTATTGCGTTTGAAGTACAAATTCAGCTTTATATATTTTCTTCCTCATGCCTTGAATATAAATGTTATTTAATTGTGTGTACGCAAAACCACAAGTCTATACAACAAGAAAGCATGTTATAACCTTTAATATTGTTGTCTTTGGTTTAAATTTCACAGGAAGAAATCCAGACCAAGATGTCATGTAGTTGTTTATCATGGAACCCTTCAAGGTTAGTAACAAACTTTGTGCTTTTCTAAACAGCATTCATGCATTTTAACATTCATTTCATATTTTACAATCTAACTAATCGGAAAGCAGGAATTTAAAATAAGAGTGGATCGAATATGCATAAACTACTCTTGTGTTCTGTGTCTACAGACTTCGTGAAATGTGTTTGGTATGTAAAGTTGTTGACAACTCTTACCAGCATAAATGAGTGAATGCTCTCCATACCTGTCAATATTCCAATATTCTGATGCAGGAGACTTTAAATTTACGAGTAACATTTATGGACAACTGACATATATGATACCCAAAAGGGACATCCAAAATTTGTTTACGTAACTTTTGAAAACTGAGAAGCAAAAAAAAGTCTCACAAGCACACAGATGACTAATAACGATCTCAAAGCGGGAGACTCCCGCCTAAATAGGGATACTTGACAGGTACCGTTCTCAGTCATCCAGTAGTAGTAAACATGAGTAAAAGAGTAAATCTGTTTACTGGACTTACTTGTTTTAGCAAACTAAGTGGCGTGTTGCCTCTGCAAAACTCCTGTCACATGACCAATCCAGCGGGTTAAAACCTGACGAAGTGTTGCAGGGGCAACATAAAACGTAGTTTGCTTACCAGCTTAATTAGCCCAGCTTGTCACCAATGTTGTTTTGAATTAGGGAAAAATGTAACAAAATACAAATACTCTTATGTAGGTTTTTTGTGTCTGCTATGGTTGCTATAATGCTATGATGACATCATCATTGTCAGGAAGGAAGAGATGTACCATTCACGTTTCTGTGCACTGAACCGTAAGGGCTACAGTAAAAAACTTGGTGACATGAAGGTCCTTGGGTTAAACTTACACTGCAATTTATTTTTTTTTGGGTGGAAGTGGTAATATTCAATAAAAGTCGAAAGGTTATTTCATGGTTAAATACCAAAAATGCGTAAAACACTTTTTACATTTTTTTTACAGAGTGCACCCTCCTATGATTGCAGTAGGCAGTGATGATCCCAACCCAGCTGGTGGGGGCAAAGTACAAATATTTGAATTCAAAGAGTCAGAACGGTAAGATAGCAGAGGTACCCAATCATCCTCACCCCCTTCCCTACTCCCCCTCCCCTCTCCATGCCACCCCTACATAAACCACCACTCCCCCCACCCTCATGATTGCAGTTGGCAGTGATGATCCCAACCCAGCTGGTGGGGGCAAAGTACAAATATTTGAATTCAAAGAGTCAGAACGGTAAGATAGCAGAGGTACCCCATCATCTTTACCCCCTTCCCTACTCCCCCTCCCCTCTCCACGCCACCCCACCCATGCTACATACGGACCCTCCCACCCATAATTCCAGTAGGCAGTGATGACCTCAACCCAGTTGTTGGGGGCAAAGTACAAATATTTGAATTAAACAAAATCAGAAAAGTAAGATAGCAGATAAAACCTGTCATTCTACCCCATCCTTTGGCCACCCATATGATTGCAGTAGGCAGTGATGACCTACACCCAGCTGGTAGGGGCAAAGTACAAATGGGGCAAACTAAAAGAGAGCTCGGAATGTACATCGATGAACATTCCTGGAGTAGAATAAACTACTTTTATGAAACAAATCACTTGTGGTACGTCTAAATACACCTTCTAGGAAGGCATAGTACGTGTATAATTACTTTTATTATACATGTATATTTTTTATATCTTAAATAATATTGTACCCATTAGATTTATTTTATAAAGACGGTACTGAGACGTATGAAATATCGTCATCAATGTTTTTATGTTTAATGTGTCTTGATATATATTTATTTTATTTTTTTCTCATCTTGTAACCCTATTATGGGTGCCATCTGCCACACGCTTTGCGTTTTTGATGGCATCCACATCTCTGTATAGACTTATGTAGTATAATTTTAAACTGTATCATTATAAATTATCATTGTCTATTATGTGAGATGAAAACAAATAAAGATTGATTGATTGATTGATAGAGATTGTGTCTACATGATGACGCGTCACCCAGATGTGGATTCACGCTGCGTATTCAACTGCGTGTGTGTGTTTGCGCCTACGCGTTATACCTACGCGTACTACCAAGTCGCATGTTAATGCACACGCACACGCAATGTGTTAGGCGCACGAACATATTTTGTTGAATGTACTTCAACAAAATATGGAATCTACATGGATGTACATTCTGAGCTCTCGTGTAGTTTGTCCCATTATTTGAATTTGGATAATCAGGAAGGTAGGATAAATTGTAACCCATAATAATTTGCTTTTGTCTTCAAGTTTTGACAAATACTTTTTTGTTGAAAATCAATGGTTTTCAGACCTTTAAACACCAGAATTTTTGTTCATACATGTGTACACTAATATAGTTGAATGGGATCAATACAGCATGACATAGATTCAAATTTATTCTGCATTATTAATATCACTTTCAAATTCAGCAAGTTAATATTGTACATAGTATGTTATTAGAAGAAACATGTAAATGTTGTCTTAAATTTTGTGATTTGTTTTCAGGAAATGGATCAAAGTAGAAACATTAATGAACATAGCAGACGCGGTCCATGATTTATCATTTGCTCCAAACTTAGGGAGGTCATATCATGTTATTGCTGTTGCCACCAAAGATGTCAGGATAATGACACTAAAGCCCCTTAGGTAAGTGGATATTTATCATTTGCTTCAAACTTAAGGAGGTCCTATCATTTTATTGCTGTTGCCACCAAAGATGTCGGGATAATGAGAGCCCCTCAGGTAAGTGAAGCTTTATTATTTGCTACCATACTTATGGCGTGTTCACACATAATAGTCATGACTAGTCATGACCGGCTCTAGAGCGAGACAACTTAGCAGTTGCATTCACACTGGGACACAACTTGTGCGTTGAAACTAGTGGCGCGTTACTTTTGATCATGAGCGAGACACGTTCTATAATTGCGTTCACACTCATGAGCAAAAATATAGTCATGTCCAAATTCTTGTGTGTGAACACGCCCTTAGGGAGGTCATATCATGTTGACATTAAAGCCTCTCGGGTTAATTGAAATTTATCAGAAAATAGATTTGTAGCAGAGTGCCAGAGATTGATTTAAACATTTTCTTTTACATCTCCATCTCCATCGTTATAACATCACATGTGATCACAATACTTGCCACTCACTAATATGTAGAAAATTGTTTTATAAAGCATTATAATTATACATAAGGAGCAATACCTATCAACTTCTGCTACAGATCAGTACAAAAAATACTTGCTATCTGGTTATGAATAAATTTGAGTTTTTGGAGCTTTGTTTGTATTGTATTGTATTATTTTGATTTTTTTGTGTGCAATAACATGTAGTGTAACATATATGTGATGTTAGTTTTCCGGGAGTTTCTATTCCCCGGCCTATGTCTTCTTACAGGTGCATATTTTGACTATGGGCCGGTCCACATAGAAACTCGCTGAACACTTCTTTAGCAAGGGGTAGTCCTCTCTGGCCAATTCTGGCCTTTTGACTGCTCCTCCATAATTGTATCTTTGTATTTTTATCAATGTGTTTGTTTGTTTATATTTTACATGTATATATTATGGAAATAAAGTTGAATTGAATTGAATTGAATTGAATTGATCAATTGACGTTCACTCTCTTATCAAGATAAATACACCCATAGTGTCTAAAATGAGAAAAATATTGTTTTAATTCATAGAATCTCACAACATCTGCTAATTTTAATCCTTACCCGACTCTATTCTTAAAATCTAGCTCAAGCACAAACTCAAGAAATTAGCTTAAGTCCGAATACTTTATAGACGGGCGATATTTATGAGCATGAAATTGCTGCTGACACATGCCATGCTCAGTGACTTTCCATAGCTGGATATTGGATCAGATCAAATCTCATTGGGAACTAGGCATTTTTGTCCCTGCCGAACGAGTTCGGGATGGGGACTATAAAATGAGCTTCGTCCGTGATGAAAATGTTAACCCAAATATTAATCTACATTTTCTCAGTTGCCCCTTGACTGTTCAAAGACCGAGTTTGTATTGGTTAGTGGATCAAAGGTCATTAGGGGTCATCAGATGTCATTAAAGGTCAAAGGAGGTCAAATGGGGTGAACCTTGATGTACGGACATGAAACTTGGAGGGTGGGTCACGTCACTTCAAGGTCATCAGGGGTCATTCAAGGTCACAGGAGTTCAGCCCAATGTGCATGATTGACCTCCACATTCGGCGGGGACATATTTTACGCATCGTGTAAACCCGATGTCTACTTGTTATATAGTTCATTCCCAATAGATATATTTAAATGCTTGGGAGTTGGATAAAAAACTAGCCCTTGTTGCAATTTTCACCCAAACTTGAAAATCAGCCTTTTTGGGCAGAAAGGCTTTTGCATAAAGTGAGAGGAAGAGATGTTTTTTTAAAGTATGTCCTTTTGAATTCTTTCTGTAGGAGAGACCCTGGTGTAATGGGTCCAATGCGGTTAGAAATTCGACAACCAGCTCAGCTTGACCACAACGATGCTCAGGTAGGGAGATCATTTTTGCTAAATTTATATTTTCACGATGTTTCTTATTCGTGAAATGAAGAAAAATGTGCAACATATAAGTTACTTGGAGCCGATTTCAGTGAAATATGAATACATCATAAACAACAATGTATTAATTCATTTCTAATTGTATGATGTTCTATGTAGCTCAGCTGCCTTGCATATTTACATATATTGTTACGCTTCGGCGTAATAGATAAAGACTTATAGTAGAAATAAAGAATAAGACTCTTGACACAAAGATGTTGCTTAAAAACTCATGTATTATCCATTCCACGATCTCACTGACTGACATAAAACTATGCACTAAGAAGCACATCTGTTAACAATGTTGTGGTATTTATACCACTACTCAGGGTCAGGTTCAAATTGGAGGGATTAGGAGTTGGAGGGGTACTTATTGGAGGGATAATAGACTTGGCCTTATTGGAGGGAGTAAGGTCACAACAAGTCTGAGGCAAAGTAACAGGTGTATCAAGCATGGTCAAGTTTTCATATAAATTCTGAACAGTATTCCAGCTATTACACAATCTCAGATCTCAACACTGCTCCCCCTCTCACAAATGTCGAACTCCTGGTCGACGGAATTTTTAAGCAATTTTAGATAAGCTAACTAAAATTCAAAACAACACTAAACTAAATAAAAAAAAGTAAATATGGATGAAAAGCCAGAATAAAATGTGCACAAAAATGCTCTCTAGAAAATGTTGGACTCTAAAACGAGTCAATGAAATTAATTAGGAATCAGAAACAAACAGTGATACCTAACATAAATGAAACATCAGAATGACCCTTGATAAATTGAAATCAAAATCACAGAATGGGTCTATCGGTTAAAGGTGAGCAGTTTGAGGTATGAATGTGGAATAACTAATACTACAAACATCATAAGGATTATCAATTTGCATGAGTCATTTATAATAATAATAGTCACATTGATCTTGTTAAAACCAAGCAAAGCAAAACAAATGCGTTTCTAAATTTGGCAAATGCACTTTTCAATAATAGCCAACAAAATTAAATTAAAGTTATGAATCAAAAGAAAATCTTCAATAATAACAATGCAACGAAAAATGCCACTGCAACGCAAAATTAATCAACAAATAATTTTTCATATGAAATGGTAAAGTTTCAAAATCTCAAAATTCGGAATTTGCAAAATAAAGACTGTGTGAATGCACACACACACAAAACTTGACAATTACACTATAGATCAAAAATGTGAATTTCAACAGAGATCAAAAGAAAGAACAAAAAAAAAAAATGAAGTAATTTTCTCAAATCTCAAAGCATTAATGTCTATAAATTCAACTAAATCACCTGAAATATAAAAAAAAAAATGTAGAACAATCCATTTACGGCAATAAAATAAGATGATAAACAAGATCAATGCAAAATATAATTGCATTAAAAAGTAAAAGTAGTCCATTAAAGTAAAAAGTCATGATGAACAAACAATCATATGCAGTCAAACGTGATTTGTGTTCCAAAATGTTGACAGTAAACCACATGAGATGCCAAAATTATGAGAACCACTCCAGTACAAAAAATCACATAATCACAAAATGGTCAATTGATTCCTTAGCAAAATACAAAACTTAGAAACAAGAATTATGATTCCAAACATGAGTGTTATGTTGAGACAAAATTCCAGAATTTAGTAATCACATATCATTTAAGAATAATTGGGTTCCAAGATGAATTTTTCAAATCTCTGCGTGGATTAAGAAAACACAAATAAAATTTCCTTGGCATATACCTCCTGTCGCACTGAAGTGGTACTCACAATTAAATAAAATTATCAAAAACAGTCATTTGCGATGGGATGCATGAAAAAGCCTGAAAATGTCCTCCTGCAGGGTAAGAAATAGTTGCCTTGTATAATTTAGTTGTTCCTGATGTCTTCTTTCTGCTGCCAGTTCAAGTTTGTTGAAGAATTCTAAGACTGTTGTATTATTTTGTTTGACTTGTTCTGAAATGTCATCCAATTGATGCGAGAGGTCCTGAGAAAGTCTTTGTCGTTTGGCTGGTGGTGGTGTATTGTCCATTATTGGTAAGGGCATTATTGATTTGGGGGGCAATCCAAGTGGGGTTGGGGGGCATCGTGGGGTTTGAAAAGTGGGCTTGACGCAAGTTCCGGTAGCATAATGGTGTCTGGCAGGTTCAACGGGGGTGAAAGTGTTCATGGTTGTACATGGAGCAGAAGTTATCAGGGGCCGTGCAGGTTCAATGAGGTTGAATGTTGTAGGAGCAGTGAATATATTTGAATCCGGTGATGGTTGGTCAGGCGACGGGAGTGAAATCGGCGACACTGATATTTGCAAAAGTTGCTCTAGAGATGGACAGTCCGGTGATTCATCCCGAGTGGGGGTTGGGGCAGAGGGGAAGTCCTTTGCAAATGTTGGCTCCGTAGACTGTATCTTTTTGAGCTCGAACTCGGATAGTTTCCATGTGGGTTGCCCCACTTGCTGGTTCCTGAAATTTGCCGCGTCGGATCTCTTTGTTTTCCCGAAGTGGACACTGTCCACCGCCTTTGCATGAGTATTGGACAACTCATGCGTCACCAGTTGCCTACGATCGGCGAATCCGCTCTGACAAAAGTCACACAAGTACGGCGCAAACTGCCAAGGTAGATGGTGACGGAGCCGGCGGCGAAACAGGTTGAACTCGTCACGCTCTTCACTTCCGCAATCAACACAGGTAAAAGCAGTTGACATGGTTGTAAAATCCAAGAAAATTACGTATATGAATTCCGGGTTAACCAAAATGTGAGATGCAAAATATGAGAATATTATAAGTCCAGGCTTAGTTCTGGGTAGAATGGGGCCAATGACATTTGTGTCGCTCCTTAAATACAATTTGGGGAGGGGTGTGTCCTTTAAGTTGTTTTTGATAAATTTTGCATTGACATGCATCAATTAACAGTTATGTCCAGGTCCACCATCAATGTCATGTACACAATACTTTAATGTTTAATGTTCTACCAGTCAATGCCAACATCATAAAGTGTCTGGGGCTCAAGGGTAAGAGGATGGCTATGGCTACTAATTCAGGGGAAAAGTTACAAAAGCACATTGCAGCTGTTTGATAAGTCAAATTAAAATTATGAGAAAACTGCTTTGGCTAGAAGTAGAATTTAATAGTGTGGATCATATAGATTGAAACATCGTAAAAGGGTACAGCTATCCAACCAGATAGACACCGCTGCTAACAAAATTGTCCAAAACTTCTGATACGGATGTAAGATCAACAATAGCTACACAAGCTCAACTCAGCTACACAAGCTTCAAAACGGCTACACAAGCTTCACAAAAAATAAAATCACACTGCATGCATGCATCCTATAGTCTCCAATTTACTACTCACAACTGTATGTAGAAGAAGAATGTTCTGGGTCAAGTATGTCACCAAAAATCAAGTCTATCGGGGCATAAACTTCTCGCCCTAGCATGAGTAAGTTTGGTGAGTAACCAGTTGCTTCATGTACACATGCTCTGTAAGCCGATGTCAAAAGTGGCAGGTGCAAATCCCATTCTCTCTGCTCATCATCAACATATGCCGACATGAGGTTCACCAAAGTTTGGTTCATTCGCTCTATGAACCCATTTGACATAGCATGATAAGGTGAAGATCTGGTTTTAGTAATATCCAGAAGTTTGCAAACTTCACGAAACAAAGTGGATTCATAATTTGAACCCTGATCACTATGTAATTCCAAAGGTAATCCTAATCTAGCAAAGAATTCATATACTATTTTGTTTGCAACTGTAACTGCGGTCTGGTCCGGGATGGCGTAGGCTTCAACCCATCGTGTAAAATGGTCACCAACAACTAAAACATATTTATTTCCTCTTTCTGATAAGGGGAAGGGTCCTAGAATATCTGTACACACCCGATCCATAGGCGCTCCAACTCGAAAGTCTTTCATTTCTGCCTTTGGTGTCTTCTGAGGTCTTTTTCGTGCTCCACAAACTGAACATTTCTTGACCCAGTTGGTCACAGAATCTTTCATACCATGCCAGTAGAAAAGTCTCTTTAGTTTACTAAGTGTTTTCTTGATTGCAAGGTGTCCTGAGGTGACAGGATTATGTAGAGAATGGATTATTTTTGTTTGGAGTGCACATGGGACTACAAGGAGTAAAGTATTCTTAGTAGTTCCTGTATTAATCCAACGTTTGTAAAGAATACCATTGACAAGAACTAATTGGTCCCAGAGGAGCCAAAAATGTCGTGTTTTAGGGCTCAGAGCATGAATTTGTTCTCGGTTGGGTCGGGTTGTTGATTCTTTCATCCATTTCAAAATATGCTTTAGGTCTGGGTCATTTTCCTGCATTTTAATAATATCCTCACTTGAATATCCCTCTACCCATGTTGCAGTTTCAACATGTTCATGATTAGTGTTTTCATTATCCACAACCCATGTAACAGATTTCACTCCAATGCTTTGTATTTGACTATGACATTGAACATTACTATCAGCACTCTGTACCAAATCCAACAAGGATGAACTTGGCCCCTGGCAATGTCCACATTGGGCGAGTATTCCAAAACAGACATGTCTTGTTGTGAGTGGACTGACTGGACAGTTGCATTTGACCTTGCTACTTGTGCAAGCAATAACAGGTGTTGACCATGTGGACTTGTCACTATTGTCATGGTTACCACAACCAGTCTGGGTACTCAGATTGTTTGTAAACATTGAACAGCTGATTGGGTCAGTTGCATCATTGTGAACTGAGTTGACATAAGGCGAGTTATATGTAGAGTTGTTTTCAAGTTTGTTGTAGCCAAATGTTATATACTGTACAGACTTTGCTGATAAAGGAACAACATCATCAATTTCCATAAAACTAGACCATTTTTCATGCTTTTGTCTACACTTATCACATCCTCCACATGGTAATTCATTTAATATAGTTTGCCCATCGTAACAATCACACTCATCCGGGTCACAGGGGATCCTGCTGAGGCTGTCAGCGTTTTGATGTTGTTTTCCACTGCGGTGTACAATTTTGAAGTGGAATTGGGATAAAATCTCTATCCATCGAGCGACTTGGTTTTCAGGTTCCTTAAATGTCATCAGCCACCTCAGTGCACTATGATCCGTCCTAACAATAAATTGTCGTCCTAATAAATAGTGTCTAAATTCCCAAATAAAAGCGACGACAGCAAGTAGTTCACGCCTTGTGACACAATATCGTCTTTGTGTTTTTGTGAGAGATTTACTTGCGTAGGCTATTGGTCTTTCTTCATCCTTTTGTGTTTTATCACACCACTGAAGTTGAGAGATAGTTGCGCCAATTGCCTCATTGGATGCATCAGTGTCAACAATATATAATCCTTCATCCTGAGGGTAAGCCATAATATTATCTCCTGTGAGTCGTGCTTTTAATGTCGTAAAAGCATCCTGACACTCATCCGTCCATACAAAATCTATACCCTTTTGCATAAGGAAGTGTAATGGGGCTGCAATAGTTGCGTAACCTTGAACAAATCGCCTGTAGTATGAACATAGTCCTAAAAATGCACGAACTTCTGTTAGATTTTTCGGTATTGTCCAGTTTTGAATAACTTCAATTTTAGCTGGATCAGTCATCACTCCATCCTTGGTGATAACATGCCCAAGAAAGGATACTCTCTGCTTAAAAAGATTACACTTGCTGGGTTTCAGTTTAAGACCAGCATCTGAGAGTCTCTTTAGCGCTTCCTCCAGACGCTCGAGTTGGCTTGAGAAAGTTGAAGCAAAAATTATTATATCATCCATGTATATTATGGCAGTCTTCCAAGTTAAGTTCCGAAAAACAGTCTCCATACAGTGTTGAAATGTTGCAGGACTATTACATAATCCAAAAGGGAGCGTAACAAATTCATAAAGACCCCCCCTGCTACTCACAAAGGCTGTCTTTGGGCGGTCTGATTCTTTCACTTCTATTTGGTGGTAGCCACTCTGTAAATCAAGCGTAGAAAACCACTTTGCACCTCCAAGACAGTCAAGACATTCTCTTATTTTAGGAAGTGGATATGCATTTTTTTTCGTTATATCATTTATACGGCGATAATCAACACACCCGCGAGCGCTGCCATCTTTCTTTCTAACAAACACAAGTGCAGAGGCCCAAGGTGACGTTGACTCAGTAATAATTCCAGCCTCTAAATGTTGTTTAATCATCTTTTCTTCCTCTCCTGCAAAAGCCATAGGGACTCTTCGTGGTGCTGATCGCCTCGGAGCAGCTTCTCCAGTGTCCATTTCATGTTGGGTTACATCAGTCCTACCAAGATCAGTAGATGACTTAGAGAAACAATGCTGATAACGATCCAGTAATTGACTTAATAATTTGCATTCATGCAAAGTCAAAAGTTCACATGCACGTTTATATAGATCTTGTAGATTTTCGGCCCACTCACTTTTGCAAAATATCATGGCTAATTCACCCGCGAGACGTTCTTCATCAGGCACAATATTTGAATTATTACATTTACATACATGTGTATCCACTCCATAGGCTGAAAACAAATCATTTGTTAACTCGTCGCACTCTCTTTCACTTGATGCTATAAACTCCACATCTTCTACCTCGCTAACTAATCCAATAACAGTGCCAGCATGCAAATATACATTTTCTACAGTGGGATTCATAACCCTAACAGGTAAACCTATATCCTTGCGAGAAGTATCAACTAAACTATTACCCACAACAAGTTGAGTAAGATCAGCTTCACCAATATCATTCACCAATCCAATATCATTCGACATGGGGTTAGGTTCCACAATAGCTTTACTTGAGAAGGAGTTAGGCAGAGCAGCCTTGCCTTCAATGACACACTCAGATAGAGCAGGAATTTCAATATCAACAGCAACCTTCACCTTATTTATACTGGGTGGAGCATTTCTTATTTCACAATCAATCCACCTTCCTGCTATACGAATTCCTCGGCGTGCAGCTATTGCGCAGTCATAATGATAGAAAAAGTCGAAACCTAATAATCCAGTATCTGAAATATCAGCGATGTACACTTTCCAGGGGTATGAAATTTTGCCAATTTTCAAATTTAATTCTACAATACCATCAACACTCATTAACTTTCCATTAGCGGTTTCAAGTTTCACATTATTGCAGGGTTGTAGAGAAGACTGCACTTTCGTCGATAATTTTTGAAATAATTTCCTTGAAAATATAGTAACTGCTGCTCCTGTGTCTAACATAACTTTAAATTCAATGCCTTCAATACAAACTGCTAAAGATGTTGACATACCGCAAAGTTGATCACCAGCACTTTCTCGTCTGATAGGAACAATTTCACAATTCTCATTTTGTTTAACGACCAAACCGTCCTTTACTTCATTTTGACATTTATCAGTGGGCTTGGTCGAAGCAATTAGTTTCCCTGCCCATGGTTTGCATGTACTTCCTGGTCATTTCTATCATTCATATGGCGCTGAGGTGAAGGACTGACACTTCTCCTACCTTGATATTGTGAGTAACCGTGGTACGGACGTCCATGGTTACCATAGTTTCCTCTTTGGTAATTTCTACCTTGCCTTTTCAATTCTGGGCAATTGCGAATAATATGTCCTGGTTGTTTACAGAAGAAACATATGCCGCGATTTTCTTGAGATGAAAGTCTGCGAGCCTCTTGTATCTTTGCAAGTTTTTCATCAAGCCTTTTAATAAGATCTTCCCCAAATTGGTGAAGGTTCTCCTGTGTGACAAATGATTCATTTTCTGGTTCCTGAAAGGTGACTTGCCTGACTGTATTCTTCCGTGGTCTCATTTGGTCTTCAAGTCGTTGGTACGTTTCTGCAAACCGACGAGCTGTCTCTAGGTTATTTGGTGCCTGGTTCCCTACGGTGCGAATCATTCCTGGGTCACCCAGATTCTTGACAAAATACTCCACTTCAATTTCAGAACGTGTCTGATCATCAGCAAATGGGTAAGCTTGGCGAACTAAGAAAGCAATATCAGTACAAAATTCGGCCAGAGAATCTCTTGGGCCTAATTTGAGAGATTCAAGTTGTGATTTGTAACTATCACGATTTTCACTGTTCCCAAATCGCTGTTTTAATGCCTTCTCTAAAGAATCATAAGACGATCTTACCCCACTGTCACACTTAAGGAAAACAAACTGGCGCGCATCACCAGCAACATGTTGCAGAAGCTGGAACAATTTCTCTCTGCGATCCCATTGGTAGTATTCTGCAAGACTTGTGAACTGTGAAATAAATCCTTCCCAATTGGATCCCTCAAATCTATCAATTCGAGGTACTGGCATGCTAGCCTTTGCAACACCTACTGGTTCGGTTTCCTTGCTTACACTCATGCATTGCAGTCTGCGTTGCAGCTCTTCATGTTGTTTATGGGATCTGTCCAATTCATTGCATAGATTTCTATTTGCCTCCTTTTCACTTTCCAAGTCATTTGTCAGTCTATCCACATTTGGCATATTACTTTCCATTGATTGAAGTCTTTGGAACAGAGTATCATATTTGTCTTTCTCGTACACTAACTTTGAGTTGAGATCACTATTTGTTTCTTCAAGTTCCTTGTTTCTTTGAGTGGTAATTTCAGTCTCTCCTATTAGTGTTTCAATTTGATCCTCCTTTTTAGCAATTGTCTGTTCCAACTCTGTGTATTTTGCGACAGATGTATTCAATTCAGATTGTAATAAGGTAATATCGTCCTTTAAGTCTTTAACTTGCTGTTCAAACTTTGATTGTAAATCTTTATTGGGCGAGTTGCCCTTCTTTGCAGGCATTTTCCCGAGCTATTAGGTGAAACACAACACGGAGAAATATTTATTCAAACTGTCCAACTGTCGATGGTAGCGTTAACTCCTTTGCTTGTCCAATAGCGTGTGCAAGTCTTTATCCCACCGCACGGCCACCAGTGTTACGCTTCGGCGTAATAGATAAAGACTTATAGTAGAAATAAAGAATAAGACTCTTGACACAAAGATGTTGCTTAAAAACTCATGTATTATCCATTCCACGATCTCACTGACTGACATAAAACTATGCACTAAGAAGCACATCTGTTAACAATGTTGTGGTATTTATACCACTACTCAGGGTCAGGTTCAAATTGGAGGGATTAGGAGTTGGAGGGGTACTTATTGGAGGGATAATAGACTTGGCCTTATTGGAGGGAGTAAGGTCACAACAAGTCTGAGGCAAAGTAACAGGTGTATCAAGCATGGTCAAGTTTTCATATAAATTCTGAACAGTATTCCAGCTTTTACACAATCTCAGATCTCAACACTATGTTACTTGGAGCCAATTTCAGTGAAATATAAATACATCATAAACAATGATGTATTGTAGCTGCAGATAAGTTTGATATCACTGAGAGGCAAGAACCTTTCGTAAGCATATGATAGATGTAGAGAGTTTACACATGTAAAATCCCAACCCATCCCCATCCTTAAGTTAATGGATATTTGAATCAAGAGGTGCTTGTTAGATAAGGAAAAGTTCCATTTTAACAATGTGCTTACGATGCATTAAAATGTTAGTAAGGACTCTTCAAGGCATATATTCAATGATGAATTATTTGTCAATTCGAAAAGTAAACAGTATTCCTTTTAGAATGGCAGTTTTGATTTTGAAATCTGATTTTGCTATGGCGAGATAAACGTTATTACAAGTATAAACTCGAATAAGGGATGGGGATTTGACAACATCAAACAACCTTTCAAGTAAGGTTTCTGTCAAGACTGTTTTTTCATATCGACAAGTTGCAATAATTTGTTGCTGAGGTATGTGTCGACATAAAGTTGATATCAAAGGTTCCGATCACTTTCACTCACAAAATCAAATTGGAGATTTTGATACCATAATGAAAGCGCACATTTTTCTCATAACCTCTGTAAAATTTCACGCCTATATTATGGTTCGTTGAAGAGATATGGTTAAAAAAGTGCTGAATTAATGGAATATTTTGTAACAAAAATAAATATCCTTTATGTTTCTATGGCTCATTCTCAGACATATATTTGCCTGTAGCATTAATTTGGTTCAAGATATGAGAATGAAACTTTACAATTGCTATATATAGGTGATGACCCTTCATTCAAATATGGAAAAAGAGTATGTCAAATTTTTTACCAGATCGGAATACCTACCTTCAAAGAGTTGTTTTTTGCAGGAAAGACAGAATTCTTTGGATAAGCTTTATGACCAGTTTTAGATGTGGACTTGCCTATAATATAGCCATATTATAGTTTCTTCTGCGTACGACAATATGGATGATGTAAAATTGATATTTTGTAACTTTTTGTAGTGAACCATTGCAATAACTTGTAATTGACGAACAATTAATAAGAATTAAATTATTTAATCAACTTTTAAAGCTCAACTGCTAATAAACAGCCATAAATTGACAATTAAACGTAAGTTTTTATGAAATTTTACTTACCCAGTTTTGTCGACAGTGAGATTTCATGTCGACATGTCGAGATATGCTTTATGCCAACATAAATGTTGATTTGATGTCTACTCCCGAAATTCACAAAAATAAAAACCTCGCGAAAATGTTCTACTTTTACAGTATTTAATATCTCAAGATTAAATAAATAATTAAGAAAACATGCAATTTGTTTGTTTGGATGTAAAATCTATCTTCTAAATAATCCCCCTGAATATCGCGTCCAGAATATTCAAACAATTGTGCTTCTATGCAGTCCATGCATATCCGTAATTCAGAATTTAAATCACCTAACAAAGCTGACGCATGTTGATCGTTATGACTGGTCAATTTTCCCCAGTGACAAGAACTTGGCATGACGATCGCGGGAACAACCTATCACATCCAACTGCATGGATTGCAGTGTGTAGCATATGGCGCAGAGTAATACTTGACAACATGCGTTAATGAGTAAAAAAAGCGAAACGGGGAGCTTATTTCAAAGATTGACTGTAGACAGGAAGAAGAAATAGCAAGCTTCCTTATTGACTGATTTTCCGTTTTTTCTGTAGGTGTGGAGAATAAGTTGGAATGTAACAGGAACTATCCTAGCTTCATCAAGTGATGATGGTTACGTCAGGTTATGGAAAGGTAAAACTTACCACTCACATGATTGTCATGAAGGGGTCAAATTTTAAAGTTGGTCAAATCTTTTTTAAAACCATGCCAATGTGTTACTCTCATCACAAGGATGCAGAAAAGTATAGTTTTACCTCTGTCCTATGTTTTTTTCATAAATGTTAAAAGGTCGTTCAGGGCGTCACACGTTTGGCCCTTTAGGGCTCAGAAATTTCAAAATTGTCCAATTTTGTCAAATATGGTCGCAAAATGTTCCTTATGTAAAACTGTCTACACAAAGTAATAGTTTCTAATGTCTCTGATCAAACGATGCTATGGTATAAAGTAAAATATACTCAACACTCATTACCAGTATTTACCATTCATACCAACAAAACAGGTTTGACCTGACCTGTAACCATAGCATCATTACATCTGAGACATTGCAAATTATTACTTTGTGTAGACAGTTTTGCAAGATGAACATTTTCAGCAAAATTGGACACTTTTGAAATTTTCGACCCCCCTGTAGGGCCAAACATGTGACCCCTGAATGGCCTTTTTATATTTTTGGATATAACTCGAACTGAACATCGGAGGTAAGTAAAAAAATAACTTTTCTGCATTTTTGTACCTTTTCTGCATCTGCATGAGAGAAACATATTGGCATGGTTTTAAACAAGATTTGACCAACTTTGAAATTTTTAAAGTTTGTAACATCAGCTGGAAAAGACTTAATAGGGCCTAAAAAGAATGAAATCGTATTCTCCAAAAACGTCTTTGAATGACATGAGGAATTTCTAGTATTGTTATTTTATGATGTTTATCATGCTTTGAAAACATCATACAGAACTTTTCAACAATTTCATTTAAACAAAAAAACACAATTTCCTGCAGATTTTGAAGTCAGAATTCACAGGCGTGCTTACCGTACTCATGGAGCTCGCATCGTAGAACACGCCTGTCAGAACGCCTGTCAAGTCAATAACACCAAAGATAGGATCACTGATCACTTCTACTGTATCAGGAGCCACAAGGAAATAAAGTAAAACAATCAGAAACAAAGCAAAAACTTTACACTATGGATCACATTATGTTGAGAAGTACACTGTTAATATTCAAATTTAAAGATTGAAAAGCTTTGAAACATCAGCTGCTGGACAAGACCAAAATGGAAGAATATCATGGATGGCGCTATGTCACATAATGTGATGGAGCAGGGTTACTGATGATGATGAATGCTTGTTTGCTGATGACCATACTCTCCATCTATATTTACTTAATTTTAGGTCTGTCATACCATTTATACCCATTTTTCCCTTGTTGCAAACTTTCATTTGTGCTCCAAAATTGAACAAATGAACTCCCTTTTATCTTCACGTTTTCTGTTTTGTTACCCATACAGCAAATTACCTGGAAAACTGGAAATGCTTCCAAGAACTCAAAGGTGATGGAACGGCATCAGTACCACCAGTAGCACTAGCTCTGCACAGGGAGTCACAACAGCAGAATCAACAGCAGCAAAGCAGGAGTCAGGACAGTATGCTAGACAGCTTCAGTCGCAGCAGGTACATGGCTATGTAGGGTGGGTGCGTGCTGCTGCTGGCTGTTCTATTTAATCTCATCACTCCTCATGATCATGATTTGCCAATATTTATTATTTGCAACATTACATTGACTTTAATTATGCACTCATTGGATGGCAGTTATAAATAATAGTTCATCTCAGAACAATTTTTGTTGGGTTCAAAGTTGCTGTCAATATGAGAGTATTGTTTCAGCAGACGACCATGGGGTGCGATTCAGACTATTTAAATGCTGTGCAATTTATTTGCATAATTATCAACATGCGTTATCGTCCCAATTGTTCGCAGCATGTTATCACTAAAATAACTAAAAGGTAATTTATGGGCTGTCCATACTTATTGCAAATTTAAAAAGTTGTCTCAAAAACATCAACTTCTAAAATTATCACAAGAATTTGAGATTTCTTTATCTTATAAATGAGTAAATGGTAAATGCTGGGTAAAAACAACACAACTGAATTTTCATTTTGCTCAATTTATTTTGTTGTAAGTTGTATACCTATCTCACAAGAGAATGAAAATATATTTTTTAACATTGCTGTTGTAAGTTTTTGAATTTGCTTCATTACCAAACAAACTCCTGATTTAGGTTTTCAGGATCACAAAGTATCAAATGAGAATATACTTACCAACTGCAATTTTTGATAAAAGGTTTAAACATTTAGAACATTATTTGCCACTACCACTTTCACCTCTGGTTTTGCAAGCAAAGCTAATGAAAATATGTATGTTTTGTATTCATACAACTATTTTTATAATATTTTAATTAGGAGTTTAAAACTGGTCAACAACACTTTTGTACCAAAACGTTTCAGTGATATCCATCACCATCATCAGTGGCATATTTCTGAGTTCCCACTGATCACCTTCTGAATCTAGATGCTGTAGGTGTTTGTTTATTCTATATGAACAATGTTGCATGGAATCCAATATACCATACCAGATTTATCTTTAACTTTGTTTTGTCCTTAAGTGTCACAAATAGTTTGCACAAAGTTTGATCAGTTTTAAACTTCTGTGATTTCTACCAAGAAATTACAGAAGATTGTTCTATAAGAACATTTATCATTTTAGGGGCCCTTTCAAAACTCAACCAGCGGTAGCCTGCCAGTTCTGGCCAGTTTTGGGCAGTTGGCTATTGTTTGAACCAGTTGAACCAGCCAGAAATGCCCATAACTGGCTGGCCACTGGCGATTGAGTTTTGAAGTGGTCCCTGGATGTTGTTTATTGCATCACTATCAACATGCATGCTATAAATATAAGCTGTATATAATCATAAAACAGAGACGTGAGTCTGTGGCCTCGTAGAATCCAGCCCCTACCACCTTGAGGGTAAGATGCCCCCTGCTACCTTGAGGCAAAGTTGCCCCCTGCCAGCCAGGGTTGGAAGCGATGGTAAAAAAGTGTAACACACCCAGTCAGAAACTGGATTGTTTATAATCATGGAACATGGAGAAACACGACTGAGTTTGTTGCACACAGTATTCCACCCCTGCCACCTTGGTTCAAGGTGCTCCTTGCCATTAAGGGTCAAGGCGATCACCAAATACAATGCAGTTTAAAAGGTTCTGTCAGAAAGTAGAGTGTACAGGTTGTAACAGAAAAAATTATACATTCTTGTTAGCAATATCTCATCACTCCTCATGATCATGATTTGCCAAT
>JXSR01S006048.1:48759-69735 GCA_000969725.1 Ophiothrix spiculata
GTGAATGTAAACAGTCCGGGCAACGAACCTAATTTGGTTCGCGAACCTGATTAGGTGTTTTGCGGGTTTTTGTTCCCGGGTGAGTTTATTTGAGGTTTGGATAAACTTTTCTTGCCGTTTTCTTAACCTTTGAGATATTGCCTAAAAATCTGGTGTGAGTTTTTAAATATCTGCCGTGAGGTTATGTGTTAATTAAGACAATAGAATTAATTAGATTACGTAATCAATTAAATATTTAAATTATTTTAAAACTTTTTCAACCAAAAATATAACATTGTTCACTAAGAACAATTATATGTTGATAAAATAGCAAAAATAGTATCTATAATAGTTAAAATTAGGTTTAAAATTTGAATCTATATGTATAAGTGCAATGCATTGTGGGAATTATTGTTCCAAATCTGGTTCAACTGAACCTGATTAGGTTCGCGAACCTAATAAGGTTTGTTGCCCGGACTGTTGATGAACCAATTGCAACACTTCAATAAGTGTACTTTATGCATAGGTTGGTCTCATCAAGAACTTACCATAGACATTGACTGATTTATACTCATTCTATGATATAGCTAAAACCCTGGTAACACAAAATCGATGAAACAAGAACTCCTGTTTTATCAGCACTCAGTGATATCAGGTGTATTTTAACAAGAAGAATCACTGGTTCTTGAACCTAAAAAACTTACGTGGTTTCAGGGGTATTTACCAGCAGATTTGCTAAGAACCTGAAAATCACTGTTTATAAGAATTTTTAACAAGAATTCCTGAATGCTGAGAAGCTTAAAAAGCTAATTTGTATTAGCAGGGTTTTAATGCTATCATGGTTTGTGTTAACGGGATTTCATCATATCCCAATCTTTACTTTCCCCTGACTTGAACTTGAAGAATAAAATGGATGGCTGATCTTGGTGGCCACAAAGGCACTTGTGCTTAATTTCATGTATTCTAAACAAAAATGATCCCAAAATCAGAAAAAAATGATATTGCAAAAACAAATCTCATCAATTCTAATGGCTGGCTGCTCGACTCCAGTATATCCCTCTAATACCATTGTACTTACTATTTTGCATTCTATCAATTTACCTAAACTATATTTAGCGAAGTCCAATAACTACACATTATGGCGTTCGCTAGCTTCCGACTAATCTTGACGTCCTGATAGTTCGGCCAAATAAATAAAACCATCCCTTTCCAGCGTGAGTCAAAGGAACAAAATGGACCCTACAAGATCAAAATGAAGGTGTAGTCTGGCTAGAGAGCTGAGCTCCACATACAAGAGTAGATAATCACCCCTGCTTAGTTTAAATTTAGCTTAGTTTTTTATGATATGTACATTCAAGCATGCAACATTTATTTCACAGGATTGTTATCTTAAAACTTCACAGAATCGAGAGTCAGTTTTCGTCCACGTCAATTGTTTATTTTTATGCTGCTCTGCTCTGCTGCTAGTCCGTCCATTCCATATCATTAACTGATCAATTAAAATCACATCTATGTGATTATTGTTTTTGTTTCAAGAACATTACACATGTTGAGTTCCATTTAGTTTCCATGGCGACAGATATACCGATACATCAATCGGTTGCCTTGCATTGGAGTAATATAATAAATCCCGATGGAATGCCAAATGCTCATATATAATATGATGTTCGCCACTATATCCATAATATCATCATCCTCAGCATAAAAACAGACACAAATTTGTGTCATCATTGTCACCGCCAATGGGGTGCCGTCTGTCATTTCTTACGGGGGTGGTATATTATGTACAAAGGGGGCGGGGGAGGGAGAGGTGTTTTGTGCGTCGTCACAGCAATTCGTACTGCCTGAGATGCATCCTCTGTATTATATCTCGGCAATCGTTGAACACTCGTCTGATATTTTCTGTGTCCACGGCACATGTGAAATGTGGATAGCAATAATGCCTGCCGTCGCCGCTTGCTGTGCTAATTCGCTGCAACGGGAAAGAAAAACAAAGAGGGTTTTGTTAAACACAGATTTATCACTCAAGTGAAATTGCATCGGTTTAATGCATGATACCAGAATAACTTGGGCAAATAGATAGGTTTATTCAAATTGAGGAAATTAGAGTAATCAGTACATGCCGGCCTTGTCGTTGTTGCGCAGGTATTGGGGCAAACTACACGATCACGAGAGCTTGGAATGTACATACATCGATGTACATTCCAAGAGTAGAAACTGTGTCTACACGATGACGCGTCAACCAGATGTGGCCTCGCATTGAACTGCGCGTTATACCTACGCGCTTTACGAAGTTGTCCGTCACAAGCACGCACATGTGTGAGGCGCATGCAATATCATCAGTCGGATTTACATGGATGTACGTCCTAGAATCTACATGGATTTACATTCCAAGATCGTGTAGATTGCCCCATTGGTCCACTAGCTTTTTTTTTTAGTTCGGAAAAAAGCTCCCTAGCTACCATCGGAGCATGTAAATCTTGACTGGGCAATCAAACAGCATGTGAATGATTCTCCAGTCGCGTGTTTCCAGTCGCAACACGCGACTCGCCCTAAATATACAAATGTTCATTATAACAGGTTTGTATGCGCATCCAGACAAGCTTCTAGCTTACCACGCTTTGTAAATTAGCAAAAAACATTTTTGTATGTTCAACATTTTTCATAGCAATAAAGATCATAACTTCGCTTTTCATGTATATAGTAAAATACACGCCTGAATTACACACCTAATACTGAAAAAGTTGCAAACACTTTGTGGAAATTAATTATATGCTTCGTAACTTACGATTAATATAAATATGATTTGATTTTTCACATACTATGCTCTGTAAATACTTGTAGGGCAAAGATAGATATTTTACCAGACCAATTACTGCAGAGTCCCGGGAGAAACAAAAAATGCTTTCAATAATTTCCGTCCATCTTCTTTGATTTTCTTGATTGTTTTTCCACTGATAATTTCATAAAAACAATACCTAGTAATTAGCTCTGCAATTAGACAACCACATCTAATGAAGATGTAGCTCATTAAAGAGCCTAGTCAGGACTGATTATTCCTTCCCTGTTTCATTTTTAAAACAATCTGGGTTTTTTTCACATGCTTTCCTTCGGCCAAATCCCACCCAAAATTCCTGACTATTTCTTCCCAACAAACTATTTTCCCAAATAGAAAAAAATCCTGACTTTTTCATCCAAAAAATTTATTCCAGCTTCCATTTTGAAATGGAGGAATTGATTTTCAACACATTTACTTAACATGGATTGAACTGATATGACTCATCTCTGAACAAAGTTTCATGGCAACTTTTTTTTTTAAATTGTATCTATTAAAGAAGCATATTCCAGTTGCTTCAACTTTTTTCAAACTTTTTCTGATTTTGGCTTTTAAGTAATATTAGTCATATTCCATGTGAAATTTCACAGCTGAAGCATGTTTAGTTTTGGAAATATGGATAAAAATGTGTATACTTATGGTAATCTATACAGCTAGGAATCTATGAAATACATAAAGACTTATAAATCGAAATGGTTTTTTGAAATTTGAAATTAAGACCTCTTGAGTGGTGCTCTTTCATATGAAACCAAAGTCCAAAATTTGAAATATTGGACCATGCTCCTTTAAAATGTTAGATACATAAAGACCTTTCCATAATGCAAAAATGGGATCCGATGGCTTACATTTTTCAAACAGTATTTAGATTTTGTAATCAAAATATTGCTTATTATATAATGTAAAAGTTTCAGTGCATTTCACTTGTTTTCATTTAAACTCATTTGATTATAACACTCGTTTTGGCATTAAAAATAAGTTTCAAACATATCTTCCCAGATGGTATAAAATCCTCCTCTGTCCCTTTAAAATGGGCGGGTGGGAATATATTCATTCATGACACAAAAACATGACAGACACCCAAGCATATGTCAAGGATAATAAACATTTGTAATAAGGTAGAATCATTAACCCGCTATCAATGGATATAATCAGAAAAACACAGGATTTATGAAACGACAATTTCCGCTTGATGCTCACGGCAATCTCATTGATTAGTGATCATTTTGGGTTTTTGTTGTATTTTTGATTGAAATAATTCAAGAAAAGTATGCAGAACTCATCATAGAAACATCTGCTTCATTAGGTAACATAACAAATGATTTTGTACTTGGAAAAATAATGCAAGGTTAAACGAGGGGGGATCAAAAAGTTTTAAAACTTAACCCAGAAGTAAAAGAGACAGGAACATTATTTTTTTATGAAATCATTAGGGCATGATCTTTGCATAGTCAATGTGCAAAGTAACACATTTCTGCCACTTTAAGTTGACTGACCACAGTTATTGAAGGATCTTCTTTATTGAAAAAATCCATCTTGTATTTTGATGAAAGTCAGCATTTTCAAGTCGGTCATGTTTTATTACGTTATTGTGATGTCCTTCGCTGACTGATTTTCATAATTTTGGTGCCAAAGGAAAGAGGAAACCCTACCATTTACCTTGATATTAAACACGTTAAATTTAGGCATCATCTATATAGATTTACTGGGCACTGTAACCCTTTAAATGCAGGGACTTAATTATGTCAAATATCAACATTTTCTCCATGCACCATTTGTCAAAATTCTTTATTTTTAAAAAGGGACCAGATCCGAAAAATATACAATGTCAGCCCAAAACTGCTTAAGGCATTTTGTTTTTGCTTGTTTATGAAACCATTTTTGCACCATAATGTACATAGGTATGAATGACTATTCTGACAAAATTTTATTGATATAGCTATTTCCCTCCTGGGTCAAGTTTAAAACTTTTTGATACTACCTTGTATTTCTTACTGGTTTCTGAACTTGCATTTTTTCAATGATTTATGAACATGCATTTGATCATGAAAGCAATTATCAAAACATTTATCCGAGATGTTGTTTAATTAAATCTGGCATAAAAATAATACTGGTTATATTTTTAGATGGCCTCTTAACTTGCAATTGATCATTATAGCACTTATCTATAAATTTACCTGAGAATCCGAGATGTTGTATTTTTAGACGTATTCTGAACTAACATTTTTGATTTATGAAAGCACTTATCTATAAATTTATGGAGATGTTTAAATCCGGCACTGACCTCCTAGTTTTTGCTATAAGAGCTGTAAAGTGGGAAAATTTAGTTTAAGAATTTTTTTTTCACAAATAGCCTGTCACAGCTATTTTCATTCAATGTTTATTTTTATCTAATGTTAGTGCTATTGTCAATTATATGAAGAATACGGCTTTTAATTGCATGAGACCATTCTAAGCAAGAGGGGACCTTAGAAGTTTTTCTTTGTTGCATAAAAATGCAAAAGCAACTCACCATAAGCATTAAGTAATCTCTTTTGCATCCTTTGAAATCATTTTAATGAAAAAAATGGGGGTACCACCTAAGTTGGAGGTAGGGTAAGCCGTCAAAGTTGGGTGTAACCAAACGCAATATTTTGCAGTGAAAAGTTATCATTTTGAAAAATATCTACATGCATACTTTTTATACATAATTCATTTAGTTTTGTGTGTTTGTCAACTTTTCAAAAATAAATATTATTTTTACATAATTTATTTAGCAGTGTTTGTTTGTTAACTTACCAAGAATTATCTCTTTTGAAGAATTTGGCCCTGCCCGGTCTGATTAAATTATGTGAAATGTATTTAGTGGTGTGTGTTTGAACTTACCACAAATTCATCAATGAAGAATTTGGAATTTGGCCCTGGCCAGTCCCTCATTTATAATTCATTTTTACATTATTTAGTGGTGTGCAATTGTCAACTTACCAAAAATTCATCTCTGATGAAGAATTTGGCCCTGGCCACCCTCTCATCCTCACCAGCTTCTATTGTAGCTGTGATTAAAGAAAAAAGACAAAATTTGTGTCAAATATTGTACAATTATTTCATGATGATGGCAAACATGATTTCCAGCAATGACACCACCATTTGAAATCACATTTGTGTGCAAGTGAATGAGTAAAGGTGATTTTTGATATGAAAATCTGGAGGGAAAAACTATTATAGCACAAGATAAACTTCATCTTTTTTGTAGTCTATCTATATAGACAGATTTTTACATTCTAAATTCTAATTTTTAGAATGTAAAATCACATTCAAAATTCCAATTCTTAATTAACACTTTTCTTTCATATTCTTCTAATTTTGTACAATTTCTTCATCAGCACTTGAAAATGTGCTTATGAAAAATTTACACCATGGTAAAAAAAACTTACACCATGAGAAAAATCCTAAATTGAAATGTCTACAAAAGTGATGAAGTATATCTTGCACTTTTTAACATAGCCAAAAACAATATATAATGATATGATTCATTATGAACAATTCAAATCTTTTGGGTTTCAACCTCAATTCCTACATCTTTACGGTGATTTCAGAGCGTATGTACATCATGGTGGTCTTACGACCAGGGTGATGTCACATTTTCAAGTGCGCAAACCTGAACTTGTCGCACCTTGGAAAATTGTGCGGTAAGCACGAAAAGCCGATATATTTATTACCCTGTTGTGATGGTTTCAACGACACATTGTTTAGAGTTGTAATAAATTTAAAGTTTTCTTCTGGCAGACTATCACAGCAATATGCAAATGAGTCGTGCTACATTACAACTCAAAGTTGCAAATGCTAGATCATCTGCCACAACTTCAAGCTAGGTATTCTGCCGCAACGACAGCTACTCTGAAACCACCTTAACAGTTGACGCTGCTTAATCTGAATCCTCTTAAAACAGTTTTGGTTTATCATTCCTTCTGATAAACAGGCAAAAATTCTGGCAAAAGGTGTTATTTTGCCAAAAATTTCCCCACAATTATGAAATTTTAAGCCTCTGAATTACAAATACGGGAATAGAAAACTTAAACAATGATCCCAAATTGAAAGCTCTACAAAAACACAAATACATTCAAAAATCCTCTTAAAAATTCTTTCCTAAAGGGTCCACTTTTTGAGGTCTAAAAGGTTTAAATCTGGAAAACAATTCCTTTATGAATGACCTATTTCCAAGCAGGAAGGTATGTAGTTGTGTTGGAAAGGAGTGGATGTCCTGATCTTGGTTGTCACTTTATTTGGAACTAATTAAGGGTGAAAAACTGGATGAAAACCTTCACCCAATGTAGATTATCAATGATCCTGATGAATCTTTTCAAGACTAAAATTTTACTGATTGGTAATTTTGGATGTGATGACTAGAACATGGATGAAACGGGTTAAGCTGATTTCAAAGTTGTGTGTGGCTTGTGAAGAATGATCGGACAAAAGCATCATATTTTGTGATGCTCATAACTGGTTGCTGAAAAAAATTATTCTGATTGCTGCCACCAAAATGACAAGATCTCAATTACTGACATTTTATAAATACTGATGACAATCCTGAAAATTTGATGTGACTGTAATGTTATATAGCAATAATGAGACTAAACTCCCATCATGCGAGTGCAAGGAAGTTGTATCTGCAATGACTGCCATATGTTAAATATATCTATTGAACACATAGAAAGACAAAAATCTCTCAAATTTTCTCTCTTGTATATCAGTAGCTCTTGAAGAACCATTTAAAGGAGTCGGTGACCCTAGATTTGATATGCAATACAAATTTGTGACAAATGGCAGCTATTGCAGATACAACTTTCTTGCATTCACAAGACAATCTGTCTTATTCCAGTAGAAACTTTGGGCATGTAGCCAACAGCACTTGCTCATTTCAATAGCTCCAAACACCTGTTTATTTTTAAACCTACCTGCTAACAACTTATTTGCCCGAATTCTAAATTTACCTCTAGTTACCTCTTGGATGCCAAAAATAACTTGAAATAATTCAATAAGACAATGTAATGCACACCCATTATTGCCACCAAGCATAACCACAATCAAATAACCTGCATAATTAGGGCAATGCACTGTCAAATACCGGGGGGGGGTAGTCAACTTTGAGGTAAGCGCCATGTGCAACCAAAAAAGGCCCCGCTTTTTTATTTTGGCTCTCTCTCACCAAAAGACCCCTATTTTTACTAACTGTTACTCAATGACCCCCTATTTTTTAAACTTCCTTGTCACTAAAACAACCTTTGACTTTGTCACTCAGTGAACAACCATTTTCTTAATTAGATGTAATTTTTCGAAAATTTAGCTAAATTATTTGAAAATTATGCAAAAATCATCGAAAAATTCACAATTTTTTAGACCCGGAACGACCCTACTTTTTAGTGGATTTCGCCCTGAGACCCCAAATTTTTTGCACTTTGTCACTGAAAGACCCCATTTTTTGACCCAATTTGTCACTGAAAGACCCCTAAGTTTCCGAATTGCTTGGCACTGTCATAGTTTCTCATAATTGATAGCCAAAAAGAAATTATATCACACTCACTGACTACGAATAAATAATGAGTTATCCTTGTCAAACATTGTGAATTTTGAAATTGGCGCACTCTATCACTGCTACCGGTGTGAAACTTGCTGTACGATGTTTGTATGATAGACATCTCAAATATTTTGCCAATATTGAATGCTTCTGCCTTAAGAGACGAATATTTTCATATGAATTAAGTTGATTCGAACCCATGACCTCTGGCGCCCAAAGCAAGGCACACCATTAGTCAGGCCACCACAAAGTACCTATATGTAACATCTATCACATATTCAGACTTAGGCGAATATGTTTGAAAACTTAAACCTGAAAAATATATTATACGGTTACATGATGATAATGAGATTTATAAATAATTGATAAGATCCATATCAATGAGATTTGTACTTGTGGTATATATGGACCATGAAATAAGCCATTTTTATGGTACCCGGTAATGGAAGATCAAATATCAAAAGAAACATGGTTGTTTGAGGTAAAATAATGAGGTGTTTGCATGTTTTCAGCTTGCGGAAAAACTAAGTGCCGGCTGTGTATATCGTATGGAGTTGACGCATGTACTAACTATTGGTGTATATGGCCTTTCTTAGAAATGTGGCCATGATTTAGGTAACTATCTGAAACAAGGAATTTAAAAAGGGGAACCGGTACTTGCCGCCATTTTGATTTCACCGCCGTGTAAATCGTATGGGACGGTAGCCATCTTGGATTGTCGCTCATTGAGGGCGAGTTATTGTACCTCCGGCATTTTACAGCTCCGCGTTCCTCACTTCGAGAGTCTTATCAACGGATTAGCGGGAATATTGGCGTACTTTGATCAGACCAAGTCGCAATACACACTACTTGAAATGCAGACGTGTTTTGCGCATGAAACAAAATCCACATGCTGTATATTCTTCAAGTGAAGATTTAAGCGATCTGCCTGGACATCGGGTCAAACGCCGAATATATCCAGAAGTACATTAACTATGCTCCATGAACGACACAAGATGGCGGCGTATCCCGATTCCAATATAAAAATTCCTTGAAAATGACTTGATTTCATGAAATGATTATCCTCTCTACCAATACCTTTATATAATTTCATGGTATAATCATCTGTTGACAAAGAATGTGATAAATACATCAACAATTATAAATTTCCACCACTATGTTATACTTTGATTTCATTCAGAGTTTTTGTCTACCTAGGTCTAGTGTAAGTTATTGGTTTTTGGTGCGATATGAATTTAAAATGCATATGTATACACTATGAATATTTCTCCATTAAAACCATCAAGATCAAGTTTGGACAGGTTTTGTTACGTAAGACCGAAACAAAAGGACTATTTATAGAAACACACTGTGATAAGTGAATTTGACCGGATAAAATAATAACACCATGTCCAACAAACTCAATTTTCCATTTATTTCCTTTTCTTTAATATCTTGATGGAATTTTTCAGACAACAAATGACGTAATTTTCAGTGATAACTCGTGTCATTTGAAATTGCCACGGCTTAATATGTAAACGTTGAAAAGCAATTTTGAATTTCACGTCACTAAAGCTAAGATTCCTTTTTATCCATTTGCGGTGCATTTTTACGTTGATTGCAATGTGGTCAAATATGAAGTTCAAGATTATAACTAAAATTCTTCTACACTTTTGGTAAAACTGGGTACCTTCCAAGTCCTGTCCACTCACCCTTGAAACTCACCCTTTTCCAAGAGTTGGGCAATATGCAATTGCCAATGCACTTACTATATTTTTGTGATTCTATAAGAAAAGGGCGCTGGACAATATAAAGCACAAATTTCTGTGTTTTTGCGCTATCACACTAAACCCGGATGCTTACGACTACATAGACCTTACCAGTTTAGGGTATAGAATCACCACCGGACCACTGGCATCAATAATATGGTTTCATAGAAAAGAAGATACCAGGGCCTTCCCATCATGCCTTACTTTCAATGGAATAATTTGTACAAAATGTCATGATTAGCTTTAGTGATGTAACATAGCACATTAGCAAACCTTACCACAATTTTTCATTTCAGATATGTTTTATCACTAAAGCTATTCAAGACAACCTGTACAAAATATCCCATTGGAAGCAAAGCATGATGGGAAGGTCTTGACATCTTCTTTTGTTTCATAGGGTCATCAGGCTTCATAAGTCTTTGCTAGTGTATAATGTTGCGATACACAAACAAAGTCCATACGGTAGTGTGTTGATATTGCAATACAATGCCTCTATTCATATTTCACAAAAAAAAAATCATTATTTCAAAATAAAAAATCTTGTCTATTACTCACCATCTGGTGGGATAGTATAGTGCTCAAATTCACTAAAATAGTCTTCTATTTTGGACCTGCCAGCCAAGACTTTATCTCTTAGCAAATCTTGCTTGTTGAGAAACAGAATGACGGATATTGTCCGAAGCCACCTGCAAATGAAAAGAAAACGGACGGCTGAGTTGCAAGTCAAGTTATTAGGAAAACAGGCTAAATACTAAGGCTGGTATCGACGAGTGTAGATCCCAGGATGTACATCCCAGGAATCTACATGGATGTACGTTCCGAGCTATCGTGTAGTTTGCCCCATTGTCCGAAGCCACCTACAAATGAAAGACACAAATGGTACACAAGTTGAAATGTAGGAATGCATCATGTGATCATGTGGAAGTTGTCATGTATATTCATCCAGTTGATCCCTGCCTCTTTGGCCTTCAACCACTCCCCTCTGACTAAAGACAAAGGCAAATTAATTATCATTATGCATATTGATTTGTTTGAGCGCTCAACGCAGGGCCTGTGTGTCGCACTGGTGATAGCCAACTTCTTGTGGCGCAAAATTTAAGGCAGCATCTTGCAATAGCTGCTCAGATAAATGTCAGCTATTTTGTCAACCTCCTTATCAAACCCTTTCTGTCACAAAGGACTACCGAGCATTAAGGTAGGATGAAAGAACTTGAGTGCGTTATAAGGTCAAGGGGAGCAGCATACATATGCACACCACTAAATAAAAGCTTTTGGCAAGTATAGGGCAATGCGGAGTGCGGAGAACTTCAAAACGGCAAGAACTATATTTTTTGGTTAAATGTCTTTTCCATCATGTTCTGTGGTACAAGTGTAGTCAGACTGGTCAAAGTATACCATAATTTTACTGTTTTTGTGAAATTTGTGAACATATTTTTAGTCTCTAGAGAAATGTTGTTTGAGTTTGAGAAAATGAAATTTGAAGCATATCCTATGTTCACAATGACCTAGCAAAAATTAACATGATTACCATATACATTTTTTCACTTTGTGAGCTCATCTAAATCATGATCTCAAAATAAATCCTAAAGTTGAAGCGACCAGTTGCTTTATAAGCAAGATATCCGCCATAATTTGGAAGCTTGTTTGTATAGAAATGAATAGGCGATCTATTAGAGGGGAGTGTGGCCAGATTAGGGCAAGGGACTCATTATACAGAGATTGCGGGTTCGACATCGAGGTAGCAGCACTGCCGGTAAGATTTTGTTTCCTTGGGCAAGAAACTTTACTCTGGTTGCTCTGTGGTTCAGAAGTCACGTAAAGCTGTTGGTCCCCTGTGCAAATGCTCCTTCTTGGGGCGCTGCATACAGTGTATACCTGGTGGTGGTTAGTTTGTTTGTGTAGTTGGCATAAGGATTGTCCTGACGTTAATTTCAACAATGCAGGGCAAGGCCTCTACCAAGGAATTTTTATAGGGGAACCGGTACTCGCCACCATTTTGATTTCACCACCGTGTAAATCCTATGGGACGGCAGCCATCTTGGATTGTCGCTCATGGAGGGTGAATTATTGCACCTCCGGTATTTTACGGCTCCGCGTGCCACACTTTGAGGGTCTTCACAACGGATTAGCGGGAAAATTGGCGTGCTTTGATTAGAGCAAGTCGCAATACATGCTACTTTAAAAAAATTGCGCGTGAAACAAAATGCACAAGTTGTATATGCATGTGACCTGCTGTTAAAATTTATAGCAATATACTCCCAAGATTCCAACATAGTATGTCAAACTCTAGGTAACTCAACATGTTATTATACCTCTGGTTAACCTTTCTTTCTTACAAATGGATATTCACAACACTGTCATTCCACCTACTTTATGACTACAGAAAAACATTTGTTCCACATGTCACTAAATGTGACATGTCATACATAAGGTTTCGTAAGGTCAAAATGCATGATACAACCCTCCATACATCTGAACAAGTTGGTTCTCGAATCACACATCTCGCCTGATGGGAGTTTGTAAAGGATTTCAGGAAAAAAAAATTCAAAAATGGTTACCTTACTGGAGAGTATTTAAAGAGGTTTGGTCCATGTGGGGCCAAAGGTTCATAAGTTATGGCTTTAACCATGAAATGACCCACGGTCAATTTTTTGACCTTGGAATGACCTGAGGTAAACTTGTTGACCATTTTGGAAATTTGAAAGCAAATGACCTTTTGACCTTGATTAACATTGACCCTGGGCAAAGGGCTGTCCAAGGTCAACGTTTGCACTATGTCAGGTCAAGTGATCATAAGATATTGATGATAATGACCTTTAATGACCTCAAGTCAACTTTTTGACCATCTTCAGAGTTACTTCAGCTCAACTTTTTCACTATTTTGGAAATTTGACCTCAAATGACCTTTTGACCTTAACTGACCTTAACCTTGGGTCAAAGGCTATCCATGGTCCAAGTGTAATCCATGTGGGGTCAAGGGTTCATGAGTTACGAGCGTGACCTCGAAATGACCTCGGATGACCTTAGGTCAACTTATTGAACATTTTTGAGATTTGACCTTGTTTGCAGCACAAGTTTATCCTGTGACCCTTCATGTCACCAAGTTTCGTTACCATAGGCCTTACGTTTCTGGAGATATGCTGCGGACGGCGCACAGAAAAGGGACTGGTAAGCCTCTTAGAAGTGACTGATATGTCTCTTCCTCACTATGTTCAGGCAAGACAAAAACACTAAGTACCATCCAAACAAGCATGAATTACCATCTATAAGGCTTATTTTCCAAAGGAAGAGATTATTTGTACAACCATTGTACAAAGTAGACAAATGTCACTCTGATTTGTACAATGGTTATACAAATGAGAAGTGACGTCGCTCTAATTTGTAAATATTTTGTACAAATTAGAAGTAGTGCCGCTAGAATTTGTACAACGATTATACAAATTTAATGAATATTGGCTGTAGTTTGTACAACAGTTGTACACATTAGCGTTTTTTCTCTTTTATTTGTACACCGGTAGATTGTCAATTTTTGGTAAGTAGGCAAAATGGGCAATTTCAAACCACCTCAGGGGTGGGGAAGGCCAAAAGCCAATCAGAGTTGATTCCTGAACAAAAGGTTTTTTTGGGGGGACAAGAATTGGGGTGTGGTTAGGGTGCGGGCAGGGGTAAATTTGATGCTCCGGCAGGCTCTCCTCTTATTTTTGCTGTGCAGCCTGAGTGGACTAGTCCATCTAGATGGACCTCGCAAGCGAACAGCGCTCGCTTCTGAGGGCCATGTAGATGGACTAGAGTGGACGCCAAGCTGCCACCATGCTTTAATGGCAAACATTACGTCATGCCCATTTCAAGTTCTGTAAGTTGAAATATGCATGCTTGTTGCTTTTCAAAAATACTTCTTGAAATTGCCTTGTTAATATCCGACGGTGTTCAATAAGCAGGGAGCATTTATTGAAGAAAGTATGGTATAACACTGTCCATATCCGTTTAATTCGTTAAACGTTTAAACAGATTTCACTTGGACCAATTAAACGTTTAACCAAAAGCTTTTATGATCTACTAAAATTTAGCATGATCATAAAAACAAAAAAAAGCCAAATCCAACCAAAAAAAAAAAACTGGGGGAGTGGAAAGCAAAGGCCCAATAAAAAAAAAAAAGGCAAGCCTTAAAGGTTAAAAAAAAAAAGTTTGCAAAGGTTCCTAACAAAATGGAGAACTCAAAATGCACATGGTTTATTTTACTTAAAGAATTCAGTCAAAAAGGAACCATATTTCTTTCAGTTTGCTAACGTCTGCTCATGATTAAAAGATTTATTATATACAGAAGGTTTTTCGTTCAACAAAATCTCCAATCGTTTAACCGGTTGTTGTCCGTTTAAACATTTAAACAGATAGTATCGACAGTGTTATATGGTATCCAATGAACTTCCAATAGTAGTGGTGCATTCAGAGTCAAGCAATTCCTTCAAAAGGTGTCTGCCAATACCATAGATATAGAGGGGGAGATACCAGGCTTTGTATACCGGCCCTTGTAATGGCGTCGTCAGCCATGGAGCTCAAATTGGGGGTATTCAGGCCAACTCGGTTCGCGGCAAAATCAACTCCAAGTGCCGAGACTTAGTTACGCGTAGACACAACCTGCGCAAATAATACTTTACGCGAATGATACGCCAACCAAAGCGTGTGTGCGTGCTTCAATATTCGCGCATTATGACAAGATGTGATGCATCATCGGCAAATACCCGAATACCCCCAATTTTGTCTCCATGCCGGAATAAAAATGGCGTATTGCCTTGTATCTCCCCTTTAAATCTATGGCCAATACACACATCTTTACTGTACTACTAGTAGTGTGCTTAAAAATCGGAAGATGTAGAGCGACTTTTTAGTCATGAAATCGCCAGACTGAGAATGTACCATACTGGATATAAAGGACATCAAATAATCGTATATTAAGCCATTGTATTTATTAGGTATATCATTTGTTTTAGGTCTATCAAATCTATTTCATTTTTTGATATCTGATAACATAAATGTGCGACAATGCCCTAAGACAAACAAATTATTTATTCTTACCTATTATTCCAGATACTCTTAAAGAGTTCCAACGACTCTCTGAGTCGATTTTGACTAGAATCTTCTCTTAATGTCAAGTTGTAACTACTGCATGCCACAACAAACATGATGGCGGTCACATCTAAGAAGAAAAAATACAAACATATAAAACAAAATTATTCTTACCTATTATTCCAGATACTCTTAAAGAGTTCCAGTGACTCCCTGAGTCGATTTTGACTAGAATCTTCTCTTAATACCAAGTTGTAACTACTGCATGCTACAACAAACATGATGGCAGTCACATCTAAGAAGAAGAGAAAAGAAAAGAAAATCCACAAACATACAAACAAATATACAAACATAGAAAGTCAGGGACCGTCTTTTAAAAACAGAAGTTGAGCTTCAAATTGCACTCCTGTAATGTGTATTGGCCAGCATGAATTGCCCTCTTACACACCTCTAAAGACAGTCCCTGGATAGTGTTGTGCTAATGGTCAAGATCAGTTATTGACAGGGCCAGTTATGACTTCAACTGGTTCTGACCCAAATCTGGGTGTTAACATGAACAGATGCCACTAAAACTTGGCACGTTTTTTATCAATATTATGATAAAATCCAATAATTTGGGAAAAAATACAACATTTAATGCGATAGATTGCATCCCCTAAATATGAAAAATGCCTTTACTAAAAGTTACGCTTTGAAAAATAATTAGAAGATGCCTTATAACCCTATGATCCCGACAAGGGATCAACGAATCTTTTGACACTTGGTTAATAGGTCATTTTGCTTTTATTTACATGAGAAGTGAATAATTCCTCACATTTTCGTTTTATTTGACTGCAATGTTCATCAAATGTGGCATCACCAATAGACTACAACGTAAATGTCAGATACGTAACGTTGGCAGATATTAATAATATTCTTGTTTGAAAGCTGGTTACTGGAATGATTGAGACAATTTTAAATGTAAGAATAAAGCAAGGGACATCAAATTCAAAGTATGTTAAGTTTTTTTAGTGGTTTTATTCTTTCACGTTGACCTGGGTCAGCGGTTTATTGAATGGCCAGGGCTCAAAGGGTTGAAGCCAAGGAATTTTTATAGGGGAATCGGGATATGCCGCCATCTTGTGTCGCTCATGGAGCAGAGTTATTGTAACCTCCGGATATGTTCGGAGTTTGGCCCGATATCAAGGCAAATCGCGTAAATCTTCACTTGACGCATATACAGCGTGTGCATTTTGTTTCACGCGCAAACAGTGTCTGCATTTCAAGTAGCGTGTATTGCGACTTGCTCTGATCAAAGTACACTAATTTTCCTGCTAATCCATTGCAAACACTCTCGGAAGTGTGGCATGCAGAGCCGTAAAATGCCGGAGGTACAATAAGTCACCCTCCATGAGCGACAACCCAAGATGACTGCCGTCCCATAGGATTTACACTGCATTGAAATCAAAATGGCGGTAAGTACCGATTCGTTTTAAAAATTCCATGGTTGAGGCATAAACCTTGAGGTCTCTACGCCCTTTACAAACAAAACACAAAAGTAACAGAGAGAAATAAAACAGAAACTTAACTCTACAACTAATATAATAGGACTTAAACAAATTATACTTTTAATTGAAACTTAAAACTCCAAACTACTCAAGAGAAGTAGCATGACCGACATGAACAAGTAGATTACTCCAGAGTGTGGTGCAGCAACAAAGGTGCATTTGGCATAGGATGTAGACAACAAGTGACAAGTTCTAGTTTTGTGCTACAACAGAGTGGATGTGATGTGCGTAAACATTAGTGAGTTCAGTAAAATACACAGGTGCTACATTTGTACTTCAACAAAGCAGTATTGTAACAAATATGTTTATCAACCTGAAACCAGTGCAGTTCATTTGAAGCGTCAGACATATGATCAACCTTCTTTTTTTTTTTTGGCAATTAAGTGAGCAGCTCAATACTTTATACTTTGAAACTTTTTGGAAGGCCATAGAGAAGACAGTTACAACTGTCAAGACACGATGTGATGAACGCATGGATAAGCCATTTCGTTTGAGATGTGACGAGGTATTTCCGTTTTAACCAATTTTCTATATATGGTTTGAGTTGCAGCATGGCACGTGTTTGTAATATGCTTGATTAATTGAAGTTTTTCATTAATCAGTTTCCCGAGTTTACAGGTTACAGACGCAGGTTTAACTTTCGGTTTAATCTGTATCATGCTTTACCAGCGGCAGTATAATGTTCAAATTTTTTGAGAACAGAAAGTGCATCAGACAATTTGAAAAGTGTCATCAGCATATGCCATTGTTTGAAGATTATGAGCTGTGATTGTGTTCTCAACCAGAGAAATAAACATTGTATAAAGCTGTGGACCTAACACAGCCCCTTGAGGAACACCACGATGTAACATACACGCATTGGAAACAGCTTTAGGTAAACTAAAGCTGTTGAACCGATGGCTCCATTTCCTTGAGGTAAACTAAGCTTGAACCGATGGCTCCATTTCCTTGAGGTAAACTAAGCTTGAACCGATGGCTCCATTTCCTTGAGGTAAACTAATTGAACCGATGGCTCCATTTCCTTGAGGTAAACTAAGCTTGAACCGATGGCTCCATTTCCTTTCCGATACGATACGCCGGTACGCTGTGTATCAGTAAAGTTCATCGGCAAAGACAGGTGATTTTACCGATACGATGTTTTGCCGAAAGGATGTAATATCGGTCCGATACGATGGCCAATATGATGCATCGGTTCAAGCTTAGGTAAAACCACAAACACCATGACTGCACACCGTGTAGCCGGGATCAATAACACTAGGATTCGCTCCACAGCGCGGGCTATTCAATTCATGTTGACAGCACACAGAAGCATTATTGACCCATTGGATACCGTATTAACAGTTACCACTGGCCCTGTACTCATTTTTACTGATCATGGTTCTCTGCGTGTAATTAATTAATTTACAACAATTGAATTCAGAGGTTGATTTTTATAATCATCCATTCTTTGCAAATCGGTATCGCATGTTAAAGAACTTGATACATTCTGATAACAAATTTGTAAGACTTGATTGGTGTGCCAAAAATTATCAGAAAAAAAGTTAATTTAATTCATCTTCAGGAGTGTCAAAATCATGGGTACGAACGAATGGCGCAGAGTTCAAAATACATGGAGGTATAAAAGAAGCAATGCTTCTTGGTTGTGCTTATCGACAGCGAACAGTATGTCATTTATAACACAAGTCACAATAGTACTGTTTTGCTGTCGTTGCTTTTATTATTTTCTTACCATTAAAACATTGAATCCATTTTCTCCTTTCGTCTCTTTGCCCACCTACATCAAACATACTGCAAAGAAAAAAACAGAAATATTTGATATAAATTTATTTTAAATACAATGAAAGGATAAATGTACTTATCAACCAAGTTGGTCAGTAATGGTTAGCAGTACCTGTATTTGTATATTTACACTAACGTATTGCAATTAACAAAACAGCAATGTAGCAAAAAGAAAGTATAATACTAAGCAATAGTTCAACTCAGTAGAAAGTGGCCATCCACATCACAAGTTCCTATTCTTAATCAAATCACTGAATCATAAATGTGACCGTCCATCCCAAACTAGCCATAAATGCCACCTCTTGTCATTTTAACTTTTTAAATATTTGCAAAGACCATGTTATAAGAATTAAAATAACACCTCAATAATTTTCACTCGATTTCCTGAAGTCAAGTTATGGCCCGTCAAAGTTTGTCAGGGAGTAAAAAGTATACCTGAGATAAACGCGTTTAAAGATAAGTAAACCTTATGTTTTCTGTTGATTGTCTTAAATATATGCAGATTTATTTCATATTTCCTATCATTTTCTTGAAATGAAACTTTGCTGGTATTTTGTTTACAGTAAGCACAAGGATTGTGAATTTGTCAAAAAATCAATTTTGGCAAGTTACGACCTTTACATGTATTATTTTCACATGCAGCGCAAAATGAAATTTACGGGCTGGACAGTCACAAATTACATTTCAATCAATTATGTTTGCTCCATATATGATTACAAATCTAGTTTTATTGTTCACAAAGAACAAAATCAAATACATAATAGGGTTAAGGATCAAAGTAAAGGGGTTCTGTTGATAAGGTAATTGTGCTTCCTAATGGCTGCTAAGTGGGTTAAATGAACCTCCTACAATGATGATAAAAAGGGAAAAAGAACACGTTGCTATTTTTATATTGCATGCATGAGATCACAATTGTTTTTCCTAGACGATTTCAACAAAAGTACAAGTGACATATTGGTACATACCGGTTAAATCATTATTTTTTCATATATGAACATGAAGAGCATTCCACTTTCACAAATGTAAATTGTGTAATTTAGGCCAAGTAAATCAATTTGTATGTTTCTCATTCAGGTTTTTGAAAAGGAGGAGGTGCTTTTTATTTCTTGTTAATAAGTTGCCTAATAAACTGTCCTAAACTTAAGGTTATTTTGGCATGTGTAGTGTGCAATGTCTATAAAGAACAATGAAGTCGCTGTTTCTTGTTTTGAAGAGTCGGATCCGTCTGATCACAAAACTGACTTACATGAAATGCTTCATTGCACATTTTGCAAGGCTTTACAATAAGTTTTGCTTTCTGAAAATATTTATGAGCAATTTATAATGAAAAAAATAACAAAATAAAAAGATACTTAAGTGCCAATGCACGTAATTATTTAGAAGTGGCTCTATACCTCAAAAAATATATTTCTAATATTTTGTGAAATGATGCATATTAGGGTAGTGACTACCCATGTGACCTATAAAAAATAAAAAATTGGCTCGTTGCCATGGAAACGGCCAAAAACCATATTTGTCATTTTTTGGTCAAAATGACCCTTAAATTAGCTGAAAAAGTGTGACTTTCAAGTGTTCGCTGCTTCTAAGCCAGATAAAACTGGAACACTACAGTAAGATATTATAAAAAGGCATACTTTCATATGATTACTGATATACTTTGAAGTCAATAACTTGTTCTTAAAGGTACGTGCTGAGTCCGTCTTTTATGTGCATTTTCACTTTTTCAAAAAACGGCATTTAAGGACCCGAAACGTTATTGTAAAATTCAACCACTCGGTGATGCTAGGATTTTGTCTTCTCTGTTGTGGGTAGTACAAGGTATGACCTTTACATATTAGTTAAAATCAGCTTGGGCAAATGTTACTTCTTAGTACAGTGTTGCCAGATAAACATGTATATCTGTAAATTGATATTTTGTCAAATTATGCCTTTTTGTCACAATTTTGTGCATTCTGACGAACATGACCCCCTGAAATAGGCTCATATAGCACTGTCTTGTCCTTAAAAATATTTAAACACTCATAGCTAATATGGGTATTGCCAGATTTCTTGAAAAAACACCAAAAATAGCATTCTACCATATATGCCCTTAACCACGCCAACATAAATGGCGTTTCTGTGACCATTTGCCTATTTTTAGCCTCTATTCTTCAAAATAATGCTAACTAGTAACTAACTAGAAACTTGAAATTAGCAAGTATAAGTAAAGAAAAGGTGTTTCCAGTGGTTTTCAATAAAACACCTTACACTGTATGTAGATTTCAGGGTATATGACACGCTCTGATAGATTTGGAACAATTGTTGCATTTTTTTTGACAAATCTGTTTGTTTTAGCTAAAAAAACGCCTATTTTTGGATGATATAATAGTTTCTTTCTTTTTTCTTTTCTCATTTCCCTTTTCTCTTCCTTCCTTTTCTTTATTTTTCTCTTTTCCTTCCCCTTTTCCCTCTTCTTTCCCCTTTCTCTTCTCC
>JXSR01S006048.1:88357-100955 GCA_000969725.1 Ophiothrix spiculata
TCAGATATTTATCATCTTTATGATTTCTGCTGATGTTGAGTGGTCTGGGAACCCATTACATGATAAAATCTATATGTTATTTTTGTAATAAATCCCCACCTACGCTGGTTTCTAAGGTGGAGCCGTAAAATGCCAAAGGTGCAATAACTCACCCTCCATGAATGACAATCCACAACAGCCATCCCATAGGATTTATACGGCAACCAAATCAAAATGGCAGAGCAACGGTTCCCCTTTTATAATTTCTTTGGTCTCCACCAATCCTTATTACATTATGGTGATGTCTCAAAATAAGTAACTTTTCTTATAGTTTTGCATTTGCATGGTGAGCTTGATATTAATCTTTGTGCGAGCTCAAAACGTTGATGTACATATGCGTAAGCGTGTTAATTTTTGTTAGCTTGCTTTAAAGCTTAATTTGAGCTCAATTGTATTAGAGCAGCGTGGAGTAAAAGAGTGGCATTTGTTCCAGGTTAGTATGCTGTTAAGATGGAGGAACTTTTTTACCAGTGCTAAAATTTGTATTTAAATTAATGATATTGCTCAATTTCAGGAACATCATCGTTGGGTACAATCTGAAAATTTGTATCACTGGTTGATGATATCGTCAAATGTTTATAGCTATGTAATGAAAGTGTGGGAAATACTTCAGCTCTTTTATGTGCTGAAAGCAGAGAACTTGAAAGAAAATTTTGTTCCTCTTTAGTGCGCTGTCAAGCTTATGATAGAAAGAATTTGGCAGTGCAGATGTACAACATCATTGTTAGGGTGTCTACAGACAGTATGAAAATTTGTTATCATTTATGACCAGTGTGAAGTAAAGCAGGCATGAGAATGATTTTTCATGAAAATATATGAATTTGGTAAAATTTAACCAAAAAACACTAAAAAGGTTAAATCAAGCCCCAAATTATCTGAATTTGGATGATTTTGGATGACAAAATATCTGAAATCAGATAATTATCTGAAAATTCTCATGCTTGGTAAAGTGAAGCTGTAGTTGTTAGTGATGTGATAAAGAGCGGACATTTTTATTCCATCAAATTTTAAACTATTTGATAAAACGCTTGAGCGTTTCAAAAGGAGCTTACGAAAGAACGCTCGGCATTTCAATTCGTATTGAGTGTAAATTCATTCAGTATGGGCTACACCTAGATTGCAATTCAGGATTGAAAGGGTTAACATACTTTTTCCTTGGCTTGTTACATTACAGAGATATACACAATCTACAACCCATCCCTGAATTCAGATGCTTCGCCAATAATGAATGTAATTTTTGTTCATCTAATCTATGTAGATTTTGAAAGAGATGCATTTCACATCAAACTCAAGAATTTCCCCTTTAAATTCCTCAGTGACTTGAATTTAAATTTCAGAATAGTCAATATCTTTAATATAATAACGTTTCAATTTCCCAGACAAGCTGTCCTGTAATATCTAAATGTCATCAGTTAAAAATAATCCATTCAATTCTTACAACCAAAAGACAACTTATATAATACATCCCAAGAACAACCGACCAACCTCTTCAAATCAAGTGAACAGGTCTTTTCCATCTGCCCCCATTTTTGTTCACAAATATTGCCGTGAGTCTCTCTTCGATTTCAATGCCAGATTACCATGGCAACCATACTTTGCCTCATATCAGTTCATTTTATGAACATGCATTGTTGACATGTTAATATTGTTAGTTATCTTTAGCAGTCTGCCGTGTAAGTGATGTTATTACAAGCAATTGAACTTGGGTGTCGTCTTAATGGTTTCGGCACAAACTCATCTCAAAATACAATTCTAGTTTTTTCCAAAAGTCTATACACAAATCTGGAAAAAATGTGCATAACCAAACGAGTGTTGATTTTTATGATTACAAAATTTGACATATCCAATCAAGTGTATGAAGAAATGTAATTTACAAATCACATCTGTTATATTTTACTATAAACTTCACACATTTGATTTTATCTTTTTATTTTGTAATCATAAAACAAATCCATATATGAACCATTTTTTTTGGGGGGAAGGCATGAAGATATGTGCTGTTCAATGTATCCCGATGAACACCAAACAGCTTGACGCATTAGTTGGAGAGCTTTACCAAGATAACAATCTCACATTTTGCTCTATGGCAGTTAAATATGACAGTATGCTGTGGAATTAACAGCAACAGTAATAAACTGAGACTCATTTCTCATTTGAAGTCTCCTAGTGTCATTATTGGCAGATTAAGAAAGGTAGTAAGGTAATTTTCATCCCTTAAGACATCCCCCACACCACTTCGCAAAACCTGCTTCTCTCTCTGACTCTTCCCCCCCCCCCCCCCCCCCCCCACTGAACAATGCACTGAAAATGTATTCGGTGCTAAGAGCAATGTTCTTAGTGTTGTGTTGTCATAGAACTGTTTTATTCCAAAAATGACACCAGACTAATGGTTTATTCAGAGTCTTGTCTATATGCAACGATGGATGCCCATCAACGTGCAATTTTTACATGTGCAATACACAAAGAATAGCGCGTGTAAAAGACTGTGCGTCGATGGGCGTCAATGCAAATCAACGTAGTCTTTACACAGGCTATGCACATGGAATAGCGTGTGTAAAAGTCTGTGTATTCGATGCATATCGACAGACTCTGAATAAACCCTATGGCAGATTTCTTGGAGAAGGTAGGGAAACGGTCTTTACGAGTATTAAGTTTTTTGTGTGCTGAGTTGTTGCTTTGCTGGTTTTCATTAAAACTAACTCATGGTAACTTCCATGTTTGTGAAATGCTTTTCAGATAAATGTGTTAAAACCCAGCAAAGGGAAAAACTTAAAATTCGTAAAGACTAAAAGGGAGCAGAGTTATCTTGGTATAGCTCTTAGAAAAGCCAGCTGCATTTAATTGATGTCGTTTGTGATGATGCAATATGCGTTCATTGCAAAGCAGGTACCTAGCTGTGCGGATGGACGGACATGCACTCGCAATTTTACTTACTGAAAGTTAACTTTTTCCACTTGAAATTTAGTTTCAAAGATACCCGAAGTTAAAACTCGACACCGTAGTATATCCTGTGTATCAAACATCAAACAAAGAAAAAGAAATCATTGTACAATTCACAAAATCACACACACAAATGTACTTACTGAAAGTTAACTTTATCCACTGAAAATCTTGTTTCAAAGATACCTGATGTTAAAACTCGACATCGTAGGATATCCTAGAGTAAGAGAAATTGAAAAAAATCACTAAAATGTTAGATGCTGTTGCACAATCATGACATGAGCAAAAGAAACATTTTTTTTTTCTGAAATGCATCAAGAGAAACAACAATGTTAATAAATAAATACCACTGTTACTATGAATGTGAACTTCATGGCATGCAAATAAATCACTTAAACATCAAAAACACAGTTTACAAATCAATTTCTAGAATAGGAGATTAACGATTGTCAAGAAAATATACTAATAAGATAACTTATATATATACCGTTTAAATTTACTTTCAAACTTCTATTCAAACTAGAGGTAAAAGTGCATTAGACAAAATTTCAAAATTTTGATGATATAACTCTTTGTATAATACTACATGGATTTAAGGCTTTTTGTCCAGAAAGCAACCCAAGAGCTCTGAAATTTTTGCCCAAACACAGTTTAGCCTATATAGCCCTCCGGGTGCTAGCTTCTTTAATCCTATTACATAAAAAGCGGGTTACTTAAACTGTAGTTTCATATGAGTGACACTGTAAGTCAACTTAGCGAATATTTGGGTACATCATCAAGCAGTGCACAGTGCAGGAAAACCCAAAAGCTGCACATAAGTCAGCTACAAAATATTGTAAGAAATGAAATATTTTGCTAAAACCTTCAGAAAAGACAAGACAATTGAATTTGAATTTGCACGTACACCTTGGGCATGAGTTGCTCTGTAAAATATTGGTGATATGATGCAATCTCCTCTGAAAGAGAAATTGTTATCAAGAATAGGTTTACTTGATCAATCTGATGATTAAAATTGGTATATAAAATAAATATTGACTGCTTTGTGTTTGGGGCATGGTTTAAAATCATCTCCTGCATGGTGACTTAAATCATGACTATGTCCTCAGCTGGGCATTCAGTTTCTCTTTGGATATTGTTTTGAAATCACATAACTGAAATAATTTTTCACCATGGCCTGAACAAAGAGCAATTCCTGATAGAAGTGTAATAATTGGTAAAAGCTTACTACATAAGTTTTATCACATGCGTACAGGTATTACATACTTACAGAATACTGATATTATACTGGGACTACCTATATGGATCAGATCAATCCGTATCCAAATCAATTTGTGTCTCCCTGATCCAGATCTAACATCCAAGATCTGGATCTCCATATACCTATTGCACTATATTGGGAGATCCTGATCTCTATGCCCATGAAGATGCAATCTAGATTCAATCTAGATGCAAAATGATTTATAGGGATGCAGATTGATTTGGATAAGTGCTCCACATGAATAGTCCCATTTATTGTGTACAGATATTACATGATTACATGTTCAGACTAATTGTGCATTGATGTTATATCTACGATACTTCAATCATCATGAAATATGCGAGAATTATGAGGATTATCTTCATCCGCAAGTAAACATAATCCCATTTATGCTGTAGATACCGATGCATGAGTCACACATACGACGCATGCTGCGTCTCCTGCAGTTTTGCTGTGTTAAGCTACGCTCACTCTTATCTGTATCAATTCAGAAGCTACGCTCACTCTTATCTGTATCAATTCACGATGTGAAAAGGCCCGCCTATTTGGTGTTGATCAAAGTATATAAACAGCTATACACAAGCAAGATTCAAGCATCATAATCAGTTACATAATTTTTATATCTAAAAATGTGCTTTGATAATATGATCAGGTAACATTGATTTGCTAAAATTGGCAAAATCAAAATATTCTATACTTAAAGAGACTGGCCTAGATTCTTCCCACTAATTTTAGATCTGCATATTTTTTTACTTAAATCGATAGAATATGTTCATGATAGTATAACCTACAAGTGGTTTTCCATGATTTTGAGGAACATTGGAGAAAATAGCAATTCTTTACCAACTTTAATTGTTGTCGCCGGTGACAAAAAGTGGTGTGAAAACAGTGTTTCTAGTTTGAAAACTGATAAATATCTTGTTTCTACACCTGTGATGGCCAAACAAATTATTTTTGATGCTATTGTTTCCCTTTTAATATGTTTTAAATTATCTCCAGGAGCTTTGTTTCATCTTTTATCTGGTAAATCCATCGGAGGTACAACAGTTAGGATTTAGGAAACAGACCACCATCGAAGAATGATATATTGCAAATTAATTATCTCTCAATTTGAGCCATTTGTGTGTAATTTTTTTCACTTTTTTGGATTTTACTATACTTTTAAGCTTTGTTTAGAGCATTTCTATAAATATTTAATCCTAGGTGGAATCTAGACTAGTCCCTTTAATTGTTACTAGCCTCCATTGGCCAATGATCATAGAAACCCTTCAATAATATAGTCCTTGGGCATCGGAAATACCATAAAAAGATGAACGCAAGGACATCCATTGCAACCATTTCTAAAACCAACATCTTTTTTTACTCCCATGACCATCATAAAATCCATCACGTTTTCTATGAACTAACTTTCCTTCATAATGGACAATTTTGTCACATAAAAACAAGCTTGCACACAACTTATTTGTTCTCTTTGAATATCTGCCAGCCAACATGCTATTCAAATCGGGGAATTCTATATTGGTGATGTGAGCACAGACACTTGTGAACAGCAAATGATGATCAGATACAAAGAACTGTTTTCAACAGTGTATTCAGAGAAAATGTCACACATGCTTTAACATGTCCTGCCATTGACTTCAAGGGTAAAATCATGTCGCTATTTTTTTTATAGTTTTGCGCTTGTTTTGACTGTATGTTACTGAAGATGCATCATATCCTTACTAAAAACTTGGTATATAATATATCTTGGGCAAACAGATATTAAAATCCATAATTTGTCTTAAAAAAATCTTAAATATTGGATATGTTGTCCATCCAATATGAAATTAACCAATAGGTTAGCTCAAACACAATTACACTGATCAGTGAAATACAAGTTTTGATCTACATACAATGTTCCATACATTAATGGATTACATAGCAACAAGACTTAACTTTGCACAGAGAAACACTTCCTATAATGCCATGTGGGTTGGTGTTGTCAGCCATGGAGCTCAAATTTGCGGTATTTGGGTCAACCCAAGTCACATCAAAATAGCCCAAATACTTCATAATACTCTTTGAATGGTATACATGTGCGTAGCAAGGATTGCGTGCGTGCGCAATAAATCCAGGGGGCCGCGAGGGGCACCTGCCTATATCGAACGGGTCATCAAATGTATTATTAGCAGTAATTAGGACAACTGCACCTTTTTTTGTTTGTTTTCCATTATTTGTATTTCTTTTTTCTTTAACTAATTTTGTTGTTGTTGTTGTAGACCCCCGGGGTGCGCACGCCACTTCCGCACCCCCTGGCTATGCCAATGGTATGCATATAGAATGAATGCAACTTAAGAAGGGTACATGTTTTCTATAACAAGATGCAATTAATCATCGGCAAAAATCAGAATCGCCCAATTTGTAGTACCTAGGTCACTGAAAAAAGCTAATAAATGGAGCAAACTCTAAACATCGCATCATATCAAAACAGTTTCAATTCATGTCCTTAAATTAATGCCAGGTGCATGAATTATTATTTTCTTGACTGTTCTAAAAACAGAACATTTCTTAGAAAAGAAGGTTGACTAATTTCCTCAAAATCAAATCCCCTAAACATCGCCCATCATCAAAAGAGCACATTATGGCTCTCATGATGATTTCATCGCATAAATAAAACTCCGGTTCTAAAAATACACAAATGTTGCATCGTATTTTGAGTGTCGGAGTGAGCATTGGCGATCAGCCATGTGCTTGCGCAATTGAAGAGAAAGTCAAACGGCTGCTGCCATGCTAGATTTTAATACCTAAATTCTTCATCCAGATTGTTCTGATGCTCATTTTACCTCATTTTGCAGGGTTCAAGGGTCCTTATCCTGACTACAATAAAATGGTCACGATTTACTGCCCTGAAGGGACATTATAGAATAGTAATAAATCAGATTTTTTCAAAACTCACTAAGTCCGGGGATTAAGCATGATTCTAAATAATTGTCTTATTATGCGCGTGCATATAAGTGCTAGTATGAATTTTTGATTAATATAACATAAATTTTGTCATTTGCACTGAGCTTTGACAACAAATTCAACTTACAAAGTCAGTAGCATAATAGATTTATAATCTATGCAAATATAACATGTGGCAGCTATTGGACTAAGTGAGTTTTGGAAAAACACTCTTCAATTAGACCAGTGTGATTGATGGTGTAAGCTGTTTGCTGCCACGAAGAAAAACAATAAAATAAACCATAATTATAACAATGCTAACGATGACTAAAAGTTGATTGTGACAAAGATTTGTACGAATGCATTTAATTATAAGTTTTTAGTGAAATAATCTTAGGATTGCTCACAATTTTTAATGGAATCGGGTACTTACAAACAGTTTGCGATACTAAGGAATGTTCATAACTCTTTGTGAAATACACCCAGGTCACATAATATTATCGATACATATAAAAATAAGTAACATGAGTGACTGGTTTCTCCCTTATTCCAACATCCTTGAGGAAAACCAGTCCAATACAAAATCCTACAAAATACTTATTTCAAAACATCTTGACTAGGTCGCATAACACTATGGAGACATCAAATTAGGATACATGTAGGCTTCACCAGGTACCTGGTTTCTCAGACACATTTTTGAGTGCACTCTCATCTTAGAGGAGGTATTGTGTACATCCCATCATGCATTGCTTCCTTTTTTGTAGAGGAAGTCATGTGAGTAGTAAGTGATGAAATATGCCCAAAATGCAAGATAACAACTATTAACTTTGTTTATGGACATTATATCATTACTAACTTCTCACATGATTTCCCATACAAACAATCCCACAGGAAGCAATGCATGATGGGATACACACGATATCTTATCTTCTCTCATCTTATCAGTTACATTAAATTCCACCAGAGTGACACAGACCATCATACTTGTCAAAATAATCCTTTTAGTTCTGTCTATAGTTAGAATGTTGCTATATATATCACCGCTATTTTTATACATTGTCTTGGTCGAAATGTCTTGATGGTTGGATGAGAATGTTGATGCTCCACCGCACCGACGCATCTTGAGAGATTGATGGGAGCAGGAGGACTAAGACTTCTCTGATGATACATGGTGACACACTGACATGCAGAATTTCAAACCTTCACACTCATGATTCTCCAATGGTAAAGCTGAATCATTCAGTTTTCTTCAAAAATCTAGATTTAAAATCCAAGTACTTTCAGCTCTGACATATGATGTCTGAAACAATGTCAGAGGTATAATAACTCATCCCCCATAAGTGATAGACAAAACAGCTATTGCTATATAGCATTAACACGGTTGTCAAAAAAAGGACTACAAATTACCTTTTATGTTTTTGATTCATACTCTAAATAAAATGATATGTTTCCCCCGAAATGTTCGATTCATACACTGGGTATAAGGCTGTCCATTCTCATCTCCTGTTTTAGATACTATGAAAGGATTTAATTTTGCAAAGGATTTAATTAAGCGGATTTCACAGGAAGATAAAATTCATATTCATCATAGAAACTAACAGTAAATTTTCTGGATTTGCAAATTTAAATCCCTCGCATAGTCCTGCTTTTCTAAATTTGCAAAAATAAAAATCCCTGCAAAATTAAAGTCCTTTACAGTATTTACTGTAAATATAAGATTCAGTGCTGTAACTGATCATGTGAAGGGTAAATGTTGTGTAAACCTTGTGCCTTTTCAACTGAGGGATAATTACATAATTAATTCTGCACCATGAAAACTCCCTTCCTGTCCTCTTTTCATCTGTAAACTCCTTCCTTGGAACCTCCTCACCACATGACCTTTCTTCATAGGTAAACCTTGCAACCGGTGGATGATTACATAACTCATCCTAATGTATGAAAACTCCCTCCCAGGAACCTCTTAACCAGATGTCTTCTACTCAGGTGTAAACTCCCTCCTCAGAACCTCAGAACCACATGTCCTTTCTTCATATGTAAACCTTTTAACCTTTCAATCGGTGGATGATTACATAAACTCATCCTATGGTATGGAAACTCCCTCCCAGGAACCTCTTCACCAGATGTCCTCTACTCAGGTGTAAACTCCCTTCTTGGAACCTCCTCACCACATGTCCTTTCTTCATATGTAAACAAATGTTGTTCAAAGCAAACATAGATCCAATCCATTAATATATCACACTAACGAGCTCCTGCATTTGGCGTCACCTTCTCACACTGGCTATATTTAGACCTTTTTACCTTTGATATTTTCTCAGCAGTGTAAGTCTATACACAGTCGCAGCTCTGATCGCCGCTAAATAGGACAGAATTATGTGGGTTTTATTTACCCGTGCCTAAATAGAAATCCCAATTAGCATCGTTGCTTATGTACACACAATAAGCCAGGTCCCCCGATAGGGATGAACTGATGTCGTTGCGCCAACGCTATTTGAAGGTGATTATAAGATTGTATAGACAAGAAAGTTATTTTTATCATAATCACGGTACAAAAGGTTGCATAACTTATTGAAGCTGGTACTGCCATGTGTTTGGTGGGCATATATAGATGGATTGAAACCAAATGTTATACTTCACATATAAATTACACATGTATACATTTTAAAAAGAAAATCAGTGCAAGGTTATTTTACTAAAATAAGAGAAGACAAATAATGTACCAATTAGGCTATTTTTTTTCTTTTTCCTCACAGCTTTTCAAAGTATTGGCTAATTTTTACCTTCACGACTAAAAACCGGTAAAGGAATTTATAAATTGGTACTCATTTTGTATATGACACACATGTTGGTGGTGAAGTGTTCAACTCTTTCGCTCCGGAATTTCTTTTTCACAAAACACTAATTGTACAGAAAGCCGCTGTAGATCACCAGGATTATTCTTTTTGCCAAAATTGATGATGGCACAAGATACCTAGCTCTTTGTATCAGGCAATTACAGAGTGAATTCTGATTTTCTTCCCCTTTATTTACAGATTTTTTTATAGGTTACGCTGGAAATTAATTCCAGCCAATTATAAACGCTGTTGGGGTGTTGCTATGAGCGGCTTTCTGGAGTGAAAGAGTTAAAACTACTCTAGAATTTTGCTGCTGACTTCATGGATGTATTTCTGGCATCCTGACTTCATATCTACAAATTAGCCTCATTCCATGACTAGATAAACATCTTACATTAAGATGCAACTGTGTCATAGAGATTGAGGCTAATGATGTTTAAAGCAAACTTGTTATAATCGTGTAAAAAGATTCAACAATTCACTTAAAGGGGCAATTCATGATCCACTTTTCACCCTCAAGGTCACCTTTATCAAAATTGAGTTTTTTAGCTTATAAGAATTGTCAACTGGTATATGTTACGATTCTCAAACAATTCTTTCGTATGTGCTTGCATTTTTGAGAAAAGTGAGAAAATGTGTCATTTTCTAATTATTGTCAGGGGCCCCGACAGTAATTACAACACAGTAGCCTATGGGGATTCTCAAAATACCGAAAAGCTTGTAACTTGGAAACAAATGGTCGGGATCAAGTGAAATTTTGCAGTATACATTTATAATGTACTCTTCTTCTCTTTTAGCTAGAAAACAGGCGAGGTATTTGTCACATCAAAATCATGAATTGCACCTTTAAGTGCATGATGAATCTTATACCATTTATTCCTATCTACCATACACCTGATGAAAAGTGGAGATAGACCACTTTTGTATGTTCCATAATGCATCTTGAAAGTACCGTAAAGTGCGCGAACAACTATATTTCTAAGTTGTGCATTTGACATGCACTAAGTTGTAATATGATCTATTGCGCAGAAACTTCGGGATTTGCGGTACATTCAAGATGCATTATGGGACATACGAAAGTGGTCTATTTAACAAAAGTGATTTGAACTGATTGGCTTACCTGTTCACTAGGACTATAATCAGGGATTCTGATAGCATCGACTCTATCTAAAAAACTGCAAAAGAAAACAGACAAAATGAGAAAAATAATTGATAAGTTTTATCACAATCAATATAATCATTGTTTAAAATCTTGGCTGTAAACATGCTCAACAATTGAGGCTCAGTTTGACGTTATGTAGAATGTTCATATAGAACCTAACTGGGATTCTGCGCCTGTATGAAGAATTAACTCGGCTTTCGTTGTTAGTTTTTGCGACCTCTTATTTTGGTTATATTTCTTGTGTCTTTGGAATGTTTTGCATTTCATTTATCTTGTTTGGAGTTCCCTGTCAGTCTCCTGTCCTTTTCATGGAATCCATTTGCATATACCCTGGGATTTGTGTGCTTTCTTGGTTATTCCAATGCTTTATTTGATCATTAAAACTGATCTAGTAATTTCAATCATGGAGTAACAGCAGCATCCGTCAGAAAAGAAACGTCAAACAAGTGAAAATGATCAATCAATCATTTTCTTCAAAATGCAAAATTCATACCACTTGAACTCCAAATTTAATTTCACAAATATGGTAACACAGCGTTTAATTATAACATTCCAGAACGCATGCCATTGTTGATAAATAATTATCAGTAATTTTTCATGGAAATTCTTCGCTTTATTGACATCGATTATCATGTGCTTGTGCATCCTAGCTTCCATCTGACAACAATTACCAACCTGTTATCGCTAGGCAACCATCAACAATACATAAAAACAATAATCCTTGAAAAGACCACTCAAATTCTTAGTCAATTTATGAAATAGCCAATATAAATAGCATCCATTAACACTTTAGTCCATCTCAACACTAATAAGTGGCCCAGGTATTTTCCCATCCGTTAGTGGTTGGTGCCCAAGGGGGGGGGGGGGTCCTTTAAAAAATTAAAAAAAAACTTCCCATATGAATTTTACATTGATAAGTCTTGTCAATAATAATGCATATGAAAAGGACCAACATACAAAAAAAAATAATGAAAGTCGGATAAACCTTTACAAAATGACAGCGGAAAAACAATTTTATGTCACGTCAAAATTTTCCCACCAAAATTTCAAAAAGCCTGTTCCCAAAGAAAACTTTTGTGTGAAATTCTGCTCATACCCTGTTACCTCGATCATAAAAACATGTAACCTTGATCATAAGAACACATTCAAATGCAGACATGGCAAACAATTACTGTTTTGGAAACACAAAATATGAAAGAGCTTGCTGATCTGGTGAATAAAATAAAACAAGTTAACAGGAGGACCATTGTAATTTTTCACCACATCAAGATTTGAAGTGGAGCTGAGGGGGGTTCTAATGATCAAGATTATAGGGTATTTGCACATTGCAAGTACAATTAGATTGCAAAAATAAAATTAGAAAAAGTTATTTGGTTTTGATTTTATGGGCAATACAAATTTGAACAGCGCCCTCAAAAACTACTTTATGCTAATTAGCATGAAAAC
>JXSR01S006050.1:0-11217 GCA_000969725.1 Ophiothrix spiculata
ATAAGCGTGTGCGTAAAACCGAGCTTGTTAGGTGCCCTTGTATTATCTGCTCAGGCCAAGTTCACCCCGTGGCTACACTGCTGTGCAGGGTCAGCTGGCCAGCGAATAGCTTCAGGCATTGTGTGAAATAATCATGATGATAATGTTTTCTGTCTGGTTCACATTGTAAATTCAAACTTGATTTGAATGGGCGGGATTTCAACTGACAGGTAACGTGATTTCTCTGTTTCAAAAATATCAACAGGTTAACAAAGACCCTCGCTGCGCTCGTTGACTCGCGCCTTCGGCGCTCGTCATCGAGCTCCGCTCGGATCGCGCCTTCGGCGCTCTTGGGGAGTGACTCGCGCCTTCAGTGCTCGTGTGTGTGTGGAGGGGGGGGGGGACGTTGCGAGGGTCTTTGACAAAAACTAGGGTGAGCCATCACAAATGGTTATATATGGCGTCTTGTTTGCCCTTTAAAGAAAACATAAATACGGTCACATCACTATTGTGATTGATATTTAAATATATGTGACTCAAAGGATAACATTGGTTTTCAAAGCTATATATTTAACAAAACACAGTTTATATGTGACGTGTGCTTTCGAAACCACTTACTTCTTGGCAGGCCATAGAAACTGATTATGGGGCAAATTGGCCCAAGGGGTGAAAGTTTGCTATTCTCAGATTTTGGTAATTTTTAATACTTCAAACCTTCTTGAACATAATTGTTTTTAATTTTTATTTCAAACTTAAAAGTTTGAAATAAAAATTAAATCTAGAAAATATTTGTTAAAGCTTTTTTGGAACACGTTATTTCTTCAAATATGCTATTTTTCAATTGCGTGCGAATTTACATTATAATTTTAAAGCCCGATTTCTCAATTTCATGTTTTTGAGAAATTCCAATTCAAAATTAACTACGGCTAGGAATGTCCGTTTCCAAAAATTCAAACACCCTCTGATAGCTAAAGATGGGTAGATCATAAAACAAACCTCAATAATGATACTCTGCCCGAAAGTGAGTGGTTTTGACAGTAGACGTCACATATCATTAACGAAGTTACACCACATCAAACAACTTCTACCCACGATATCTATCAAACCTTTATGTAAGGAATTTTCCCCTTATAATCATATGTTAGCGATCTTCATATAAAAACAAAAATGTAAAAAGAAACATTAATCTTTCACTGAAAAGAAAAAAAAAGCATTTTATTCAGACGTTCTGTAACGTAAAATTCCCAAGAAATTTATTCTTTTGGTTTAACCCTAATCTGCCCCCCCCCCTCCGGAAATTTTTGTATACCTCCGCCGGTTGTTATTTTTTCGCGCTGCAACTTCTTGACTTTTTTTCTTAAAGCCTTGCGCTTATTTTAAGACCATTTTTGTGAAAATCGGACCTAGGGTTAGGACGTGGCGTTCCGTAATGGCAAGCTGGGTCAACCGAAAAACTGACCAAAAACTGATTTTCAATGCAAATTACATACAAATCGTGTTTTTTGTTATTAGGATACACTTCCACTATGTTTTATTGTATTTATTTGATTTATTTAGAGTAAGAACATGCCTAAGTATACTTTGCCACACATTATTGATAAAAACTGCAACTTTTGCTCAATCGAAAAACGACGATTTTCGCGTTTTTCGACGCGACGTCACTTATGACGTCACTGTGACGTCATACAAGGTCCGATTTCAATTTTTTTGGTACCAATGGACTCGTGAGGGTCCTAGCTATCCACCAGTACCCTACACTTGATGTTTCGTCAATCGGAATCCGCCCCCCCGGCTGTGAGATGGGTCGAAAAAGCCCGGCTCTTTGAGGGTTAAACAACTTTAGATTTTCCCTTAGCGGTCATTTTGCTGAAAATATGTCGGGGTCTATCAAAACGAAGGGATATAGGCTATCAAATTTCAATTTTATGCGATAACCACTATGTTATTTTTTCTTTTCTTAAATGTAAAGTAGGCAGCATATTAATTGTATATTCAAAATGTCATACGAATAACAATTTGTAGCGCAACCTTTTTTCAATTATTGGTGATAAATCTATTCAAACTCCTTATGATGAAAATAATCTGTCTCCATTTAACCACTTGTAAAGCCTATTGAATAATTTCGCATCTACTAAGTCTCCTATTTCTAACATCAGTAACGTCTAAACCTCGAGGCGAATTAAACTTTTAATATTGCAGAATCAATTATCCTCAGTCGCATAAGAAAGATGTGCTAATTAATAAATGTTCAATATGATATATGAGGGGTCATATTAATTAACAACGGCTTTATTTTATTCTGATGATGATAGACTGCCGGGATCCAGAACTGCCTACGGGAAATTTGGAAAATGTAGTAGTATTTAATTAATGATCATATGTGTTAAATGCATGCATTTAAACGTGACTTTAATTTGATCATGCATCTTTTAAACACTTGCATTACTTCCGTTTGTTTCTATGCATAAATTATTCATGCTATTCAATAATCTGATTAAATGTCTTTTGTAATATCTTCAGGCAAGAATATATCAGAATTAATTGAAAATTATCGTAATTAATGTAACATAATGATCTTTCAAGTCAACTTAATTTCATTACAGATAAAAAGAACACAGACTATTTCAAATCTTCAAGATGTCAAACCCCGAGCAAAAATCTCTGGTAAATTAAAATTAAATACTAGGCTACTCAATACAAATCATAAAATCAACAACAAAGATTTGTGTTGTTACAAACAATAATTTGTCGTTAAATTAAATATGGTAACTTATATATATCTATAGAAATGGAAATTTACTTATGGATGAAGAAAAGCATAATTCCTGCCTATTAAGTGTTGATCAAAGTATACTATGAGTTGTTTTAGTGTTAAGGGTACGAGGAATCCACCTGCTCAGGAAAATGTGAATCCTAACTATTTTTCAATCATGAAAAGATAAATAGTTTCCACTGCTTTGCGGGGACTCGAACCATAGATTATGGCGCGGGTTACTCATGCATTACGAAGCGAGAGATCTACCGCTGAGCTACCAAGGCAGCGTTGAGATGGAGAACTAAAATCTAAAACATAAACTTTAGAATGCTGTATTTTTCTTTTGTTTACATAAAAATTGCAATTTTTGCCTCATTGGAATGCTCGATTTGTAAGTTAATTATGCGAATGCGTATATCAGACAAAATGTAGATAATGTAGATACTAAAATCAGGCTATTCACAGCTCAAACAGGGCAAACTCAGAGTCATAATTCACGCCCGGTTTTTTCGGGCAAAACAACGCGGGTTTGTTACATTATCATTCAAAATCAACACAACACATTTATAAAATATTATTTGTAATTCAATAAAAAGTATCAAGTCTACAATCTGTCAAAATTTGAAAACAGGCGAATCGTTCGAACATCATGAAATTTTAAGGTTTCGGCGAAAAAGGTGTAAGTAGTTTATTGACGTAATTTTGACCTTGATAATGGACGTGAAATCACTACTAAATTCTCATGTATGAACTAGAGACTCTATTACATATGTAAGCCAAAAATTGTATTATTCTGATATGTGTAAGTAGGTAAAAAGTTGCAGTAAAGATGCCATTGGCAAAAATGGCACCCATTTAGGGACTGTAGCCTTAAAACCGGAGACTCTAATCTGCGTATATGAAGCAAAACCGTACAATCACTCTGTTAGTAAAGAGGCTGGTCTTTTTCACAAATTTTTCGCTTTTCAGGTCAATCCATTTGCCATTAGTAAACACTATTCACTGTCAATCTACCAGGTGTCCTAAAAATGGTTACATGTAAAAAATGGTCTTTTGCAAAAGATATAGCAGTTGAAGAATTAAAGCTTTGTATAACGTTTGCTACATATCTTTGCTAGATGTTTGCAAATATTTGGTACCACAGCATTATTATTTTTGAGTTATCAACAAAGGTAGATTCCTATGTCAGAAGCGTATATTTTTTCAAAATTCGACAAAATCGTAAGCATGTTTGTTTAATGTAATTTTATTCCTCGTTCAACCCCATGTGAACTTGAAATTGACAGGCCCAAAGTTAGGTTATACCATGGAATAGGGTAGGGCCTCTCCTTTACATTGATACCAACATCATGACAATTCAATAAGCTGTTACGTAATTATGACGTCATCAATCCCTTCCGGACCGAACATTATGTTGAAAGTTGAAATTTTGGGAAAAACTGGCCGGCGATTCAAAATTTTGCTATTTCTAAATATTATTCAAACATATCCTGCAAGTTTAAGCGTCATACTATGCAGTTGTTTTTCAGAATTTACACTAGCATGCAGTTTACAGAATTTATGTTACCCATGAAAAAATATGAATATGTTTATTGCAGTATTCTTCAACTTTCGCGTCACAATTTGATCGACAGGTTCAATTTATACAACTCATTCTGGAATGCATTGAATGCAGGTAACCCTAATTTGTATAAAATATATACTGGAACAGGGTAAAATTATTATTCATTGATAATTGTACCAAATTTAGTTTTTGCACACGGCCATTTTTTCTACATGTAACCATTTTGGGACACCTGGTTTATCACACAAAGAATTATTCTGTCATCTCTGAACGATCGTAGTTATTAAGGGAAACTTTACTTACGTACGCGCGGCTCTGATGTTCAAAAATGTTTTATGTGTTGTCAAACCATGAAAGCTCTTGTAACACACGCTGTAATAACATTAATGATCAAAATTAATTTTATAATAATAACACCTAAGGGTTGTTTAATGTATTTAAACAAACGGTATCTGTCGGAGGGAGAATGTATTTACCTCTAAGATTATAAACTCCGATTAGTTTTTACGACGCATTCTTTGTTTAAAGGTGCAATTCATGATTTTGATGTACAAAAACCTCATCTGTTTTCTAGCTAAATAATAATAAGAGTACATTATAAATATATACTGAAAATTTCACTTGATTCCGACCATTCGTTTCCAAGTTACAAGCTTTTCAGTATTTTGAAAATCCCCATAGCTAACTGTGTTGTATTAATTAGAAAATGACACATTTTCTCACTTTTCTCAAAAATACAAGCACATATGAAAGAATGGTTTGGGGATCGTAACATATACCAATCGACGATTCATATAAGCTAAAAAACTCAATTTTGATAGAGGTGACCTTGAGGGTGAAAGGTGGATCATGAATTGCCCCTTTAAGTTAAACGTGCCACGTGAAATCCAAACACACGAATATGTTATTATTTGATACACAGCCAATATGTTTTGAAATACTCTACTAGCTTGATTAAAGACAAGAAAAATAGTGAAATATAAACGTTAACGAAAAGGGTTTTTCATATTTAATCAGATTTTCCTTAAATTATACGCAGAACTCTAACCCTTTACAAACAGCAAGTGTATAACATATTAAGAGTAAAAATCACCGAAATCAAACATATTAAAGACATTTAGAGATCAAACATGTCAAAAGACTCTTTTAAAATTATTGATGTATTTAAGATTTCTGAAATTGTTATCATGTTCATGGTAATTAAACATGATTTGTTATCGAAACATGTTGACACTTTGTATGATCGCACTCAATTGTACCATAAGTATATAGCTCTGTTTGAAGCACCAAGGTAGACTTTTAACAATATTTTTTTTTCTAGCTACTTTGTGGCTTCAATGCATTTCACGTGAAATGTTCACTAATTTTATTCCATTCTTACTATTTTTGAAATACACAAGTTGACTAACGTAATTCCATGCACTATTATGTTCAGGTCTTCATCTAAGCAACACATTCAATACAACAGGACAAACTAAATAAAACAACTCTAAAACAGTGGGGTAATGCATAACAGTATCAGTGCCTCCTAATGACCCCAATACCTTTGCAGGGCGTTGTATATATAGCTTAAGCAACGAGTTTATACAAGTACCTTTTTCACGACACAATTCAGTTAGTAGTCACGCACATGCAGGATACTTAAGTAAGTTCCGAGATTGATCGTAGAAGGGAATGGGACAACTAGAGGTAAAACACTCTGCTTCTTAAAGGGACTAGCCTAGATTCCACCTAGAATTAAAAACTTATGGAATTACTCTTAATATAGCGTGAAAAGTATAGTAAAATCAAAAAACCTGCAAAAATGTACACACAAATGGCTAAAATTGAGAGAGAACTAATTTGCAATATATCGTTCTTTGATGGTGGTGTGAGTATCCTGTGTTTCCTAAATCCTAAATTTGTACCTCGGATGGATTTACCAGATAAAAGCTCCTAGATATTATTTGATACATATTAAAAGCGAAACAATTTCATTAAATATAATTTGTTTGGCCATCACAGGTGTAGAAACAATATTTTTTTTTGAGTTTTCAAACTAGAAACACTGTTTTCACACCACTTTTTGTCGCCGGCGACAAAAATTAAAGTAGGTAAGGAATTGCAATTTTCTCCAAAATTCCTCAAAATCATGGAAACTACTTGTAGTTTATTTTACTATTAACATGTTCTATCCATTAAAGTACAAAAATATGTAGGTAAAAAAATAGTGGGAAGAATTTAGGCCAGTCCCTTGAAGATAAAAGCAGATTTACGAATACTTTCCCAGACTACTTTCAGTATAATAATAAGTAAAAACTAATGGACGAGGTATATTCTATATGTTCGTGGCCTCAGGTAGCAGACGTTGAACTTTGCATTTTTAATATGTTTTATAGATCAACTTGATTGATGAGTATCCAAAAAGTTTCTAGTAAATATCTTCTTTTTTTTTCGGAGAGAAATGTAAAACTAACCAGTTCGTGATGTATGAGAGAAGATTTTGTTCTAGAAAATAAAAGAAATAACACACCTTAGGGCTCTACATCGCTTACCAAACCAGTGTATGTTATTAGTGTGGGAGTAAGTTTAATGATGTGTGACAGAGCCTTAACTGAGAGACATTTGCAAAAAAATGGACAAGGTGTTGACTCTTCAGAAGATTACTCATTTTGATAGCAATAAAAACTGCATAGCCCATCTCCATCTCCCTCAGGCCACTAACTTATTGTACATCCCTCATATGGCAGCATTATTGTTGTCGTTGGAATATCGCTATTCGAATTGCCAGTAACCTTTTAGGCCATTTATCGCATGAAACCCATGTATATTTTTTCATAACTACAACTCCAAAACTGCTCCAAAAAGTCAGTTCAAATCGAAAATTTGGATTTTTCGCTCTACTAGTCTCTTTAAGGGGCATTGGACAAGTTCAGCATCATCCCCAATATTTTCCCCATTTTTGCATCATTTGAAGCATTAGTAGTAATAACGACTGCATGCAAAGTTTCATTGTCAAATTCAAACCCTATATATCGAACTTTTTAGATATTATTTTACTTTAATTATCGTTGTCGACAACGATAAATAGCCGTTAAAATTGGCCTTTTCAGGAAACCTTTTGCAAACACTAAATTTGTTTTGATTTATCTGCAATCTTTGATGTGAAAGGAATGTTTTTCAAAACAAATCTGTTGCCCTTTCAAGACTCTAATTACATCAATAAATACGTTTTAAGAACAGCCTCATACCCAAGGTCAACAAACAAAATAAAAAATAAATTTTTGACTTTCTCTGAAGGTTTTGATCAATTTTTACCGATATGTGGTAATTTACTGTTATTTTCTACCATGTGAAGTGTGAACCATCCACAAACACAATTTCCAAATTTTGTCCGATTCCCCTTCAAGTATTTTTAAATAAGCACAACATTTTCATAGTTTATTCATGGCGATGAGCGCTTTTGTAACTATGGTTAAGTATATTGAAAAAAAATAACGTATATTTATTTTTCAAGTTGCAAAACTAAGAAAGCACTCCCACCGACATATTTTGCAGAAATGTGAGTGAATGTATATTCATGATTAGCAATCAAATTTCAAACATAAAATTGCAAAAGTAAACGAGTCTGTTGTGTCGTTTGCTGCTTTATACTTGTATACTTTTCTCAGTACACTTAATACCAAACCTTAAAAAAATATCGACAATATATTAGATTTGTTTCATTCTCCTTTTACACACCTTAATGTTTTATTTAATTATCTTCCAGGTTTGCATATTGTGTGCATGCACCAGGTCTTAATTTGATGAACTCTCCAAGGAAATACACAACGAACTTTCCTGACAAATTGAATCAAAAAAAGGTTAGGTATTACTTCATCAAGCAAACACATCCCTGGTCACTCTTTATTTCGTACGGCCGGTAAATGAGTGTTGCATTTGTATTAACAAAGATGGCTTTCTCTTTGATATTGAATTTGTTTTTAAATTTCTGAGATTAATTTGTCGTAAACTCACTTTATCCCTACATTAGGAGGCGACTGAATGTCAAAACCTTTGTCAAAAGATTTTGCGCTACAGAAAATTTATAATCAATAGTAACTTGATATCGTTAACAGTAGACTAAAGCCGAAAACATACTCGGCCTCAAAACAAAATTTTCGCTACCAAACATTTGGTCGTGACGTCAAAATGACGATTAACTCCAAACAAAATAACTCCAACACCGAGTTGAGACCAAACGCTAGATTGCACATGCTATTGAATTGCCATATACATTAGACCAAATGTTTGCTACCCGGTCATACTTTAAGATCGATTGCAAATATTTGGTGACGTCACGACCAAATGTTTGGTAGGAAAAATTTTGTTTGGAGGCCGAGTATGATTTCGCCTTAAGGGTCACTTTATAGTTCTTTTTGAGCTACCAAATATTTTGTGTAGCAAGTCTTTGTTATCTTATAATCAAGTAATATAATTCCAATGCATCCTCTAATCAACAACGAATAATTGGTGTTGTAAATCACCAAACATTTTCACCAAATACTCCTCAATGTGCTAGTATTGATTTTTCATCACCAAGCCTTCGTTATTAATAGGAAATACATATCTGAAACTATATATCAGATTATATGATAGCAAAGACTTGTTGCACCAAATATTTGGTAGCTAAAAAAAAAACACCTATGTTTTCACCCAAACGCGTCGCTTGAACTCAGCTGTCAAGGCAAAAGGGCCTTACTGACAATGTGATGTTTTTGAGATATTGAGGAAAACATGTTTTTCAATAAGCCTTAAAATATGTTTTGTTGAACGGATATGACAATATATTTTATTTCAATAAGTCATTTAACTCAAAATATACAATTAACAATTTTGACAAAATGCTAAATTTTCATTATTTTTGGTCAAAATGATTGAGTTAGTCCCTTTTGCCATGTTTTTTTTTTGCTGATAATTATGGGAATGATTATAATACAAAATGGATTAAATTGAAATATATTATATACATTCAACATGTTATTCAAGTATTTGTGTATTGATTCATGTTTTAAAATAAAAAGCTGTTCCAAATTATAGTATTTTATGCACTTAAATCAGCAATATTTCAATGAAAAATAAAAATTGTTCTTTATATTTTCTGCAATGCTAAATTTTTTGACGCGAAACAAACAAATGGTTTTGTGGCCGCCATTTTGAAACGGTTCATCCGATTTCATTTTTTTTTCCTGTATTTTGTTCCTTATTAAATGCGTTATCATTGACCACACTTTCACCGTAAAATTCATACCGGAAGGGTGTTTTTTTTAAGGGGGGTCCCTAGGAACCCCCCCCCCCTCCCCTGGCCACCAACGGGTGGGAAATACCTTGGTCACTTAAGTGTTAAATAACACAAATTAATACACTGCTAATATAAACTTTCAAACAGTTTAATGTTCACTTGTGGTTCTAAGTTTACAAATATATTAATCAACTTGGTCTAGCACTTACATAAACCGCTGCGTATTCCGCGCGATCTTAGGATATATTTCCAAGATTTAAAATCCGAGTTATAGTCTGTTATTAATCCGAAGCATAAAGTTCTTGTACAAGAAATCCACTTGGCAAAAATAATTTCAAAACGTTCCTGACGAACTCCAACGACGATTTATAGTCTAGCAATCACAAAAAGCTCTGCTTGGCTAAGTTGGCTTAGAAGCTGGATCCAACGCACATAATCTACTCGGACATTTAATAATAATTCCCCATTCGTTCTATCAAGTATCTTTAACTCCAATCTCCATTCATCTGCATAACTTCATCCAACAAAGTAAAAAAATTCTCAAGCAGTCCTCAAGCAACTTCATTAAAGTCAATTCCACTTCTGCCCAAAATATCACAAGGCCCAGACCACAGTCTGTTTCTAAAGGAAATTCCCAAATGACATCATTTCCCTTTTTAATACAGTACTGTACTGGAAATTTCCCACTTCATTTACAATGCAAGATAAATACAAACACCTCATATGGCAATATGGGATTCACAAAATACCGGTACTTAAAGATGGTCTAATTATGGAAATTCCCATCATCTATCATCTAATTGCTTCATGGAAACAATTACCTATTTTTACAGAATGGGAAATTACAATAAATTGCAATTTAAATTCCCTCAGGAAAATTTCCCTTTCTGTGGCAATCAAAGATCTCAATAATTAAGTTTCCTTAATTAAATAATTAATTAATCAACAAAAACAAATAATTCAGGTTCACATAACACTATATTAATCAATATATCTGCGTTATGTTTGCAATGCAGTCATCGATTATCATAGCAACTATTTTTAATATTGGTGATGCACGTTTCTGGAAAAAGTAACGAAATAAGATACATTGCTGACTTGTTTGCATGTTAATGTCCTGTTAAAAATATAATGAACTTTAACACTTAAGTGGCTAAGGTCCTCCACATGCCCGTTAGTGGTCAAGAGGGGCGTCCATATGGACCTAACACCGAAAAAGCTAGTCACAGGTGAAGTACTTCAAACGAAATAAAACAAAGAAAACATTTCGAAAATCGGACAAACCGTTTCAAAATGGCGGCCAAAACAAAATTTGCCGTGTCGCGTCATAATTTTCCCGCCAAAAATATGAAAACTCACTTCCCAATGGAATTTTCCAAAAAAATTGTAGCTCATATTTGAAGTATGTAAGTACAAATACATTCCTGAAATAAAATTTGAAAAAAATTATTCGGTTACGATTTTATAGGCAAAACAAATTTGAAGATGCTTATTTATGCTAATTAGCATGGGAAGGGGTGGGTTGATTTAACTTTTTTGCCACCAGGTGAAGGGTATGGTAAAGTTAGACAAATACATATATCGAAGGGTGATGAAAAAAGACTTAGCGTGTCGCGCAAAAACGAAATGTTGAGTCCATATGGACCCCCCCCCCCCCCC
>JXSR01S006051.1:0-12214 GCA_000969725.1 Ophiothrix spiculata
TCCATCGATTCACGCTGATTATCAGTACTCCACGCCTTGCCACTGGGCTATCCGTTCCAAGCGCAAGAATTTCATTATTATGTCTACTTTTGCAATTGATCTTAAACAACCCCTTGATCACCAGACTAATCCAGAGGAGGGTGGTCGTGGCAACTGTTACTGGTTGCCGGACGGTATACACGGTATCGTAGCCGATCCCCCAGTGACGTCATGTCCTATACCGCCTCTGACGTGAAGCCGTTGGGATTCGTGGAAAAATCAACTTCCGGGATGATCACTAAAATTATTTTCGTAATCGGTAAAAAAACATGATAACATATTTAAAAAGTGGGGTTCACGCGTGAACCCCAGCGAATTTAGAATGACATAATTATGCTGATTACTATAAGAAATATGATCTTTGTAATTTTTTTCTTCAATACGTGAGTCACGTGACCCAATAGAAATACACGTAAATCGTTCCCTAAATTTGCGTTTTGGAAATCCCTCATCCCTAAATCTAGTATCTTCTATAAATCGTGTCCGCCGCCGCCTGAGGCTAATCGGGATGAATCGGCTGATGGCGCTACGCTGGAATCTATGCTCTACAGAAGCTAATCGGGTTGTAATCGGGACGATAATATGTGCCATATACTGGCACTTCCCGGTATTAGGGCTACTATCTAACAAAAGCGTACCACACGAGGTAAGTTGGCCCTATGGCGAACTTGCCCGAGGTGGTATGCTAACTTACTCAGACTCGAGCACAGTCATGACGTTTTGACACGATTTTAATTCTAAACAGGTAAATAGATAATAAGACGCAAGAAGTCTTTTCACAAGACTGATAGAATGTTGCCTATATTGCATTGCATGTTTACAGCAGGTTAAGCATTTTTGAACTTCAAAATTACGGTTTTATATCCGTATATCAACTTTGACCATGAGGTTGTGTAAATTCTAAAGCCATTGTACCAGCCAAACCAACTACATTATCAAGTCACAAGACATTCATCTGTCTATATTCCAATGCGTAATTTCCTTTAAAGCTGCAGATAACACAATAGGCCACAACGTATCTTATTAAAAGATCGATATTGTTTAATCTATTAAGGCATTTCATCCTATAAGGGCATTTTTGCATGCAGCACATTCTCATGCTTCACTTAAAATAAACATACTGGATGAAACGTGTCACGGTAAAATGAAAATGACTCCTTTTTTTGTTTTGTAAATGGGGCAAACTTACCTTGGCCCTTTTGACAACATTTTTTAATTTTGTTAATTGTATTTATAAGAAAAGCCGCAGAGTCTTAGTATTTACGCAACACATTGTTTGGGTATATATCTATCGTGTATAAACAGGAAAATCTTATACACCTTATCATGCATGCATGCCTGATTCAGGACGTTTGAACAATTAGGGAGCCAACTTGCCCCAGCATCCTCTATTATGTAATTTTAAATCAGCAAAGGAACAATGCAGATGTGTTTACAGTAGTAATCAATTGATATCATATGCTTTGAAAGCTTTTGCGTCCAACTATATAGATGAGGAATATCAAAATGTTTTACTATATATTATGGCCTTTCTCTACCCTGTTAGTTCTATTGGTTGTCTTAAGGCAAATCCTCTTACCTCTTATCATGAATCGAAAGACCCAAAACTTATGAGGTGCCCTGACTTTAAAAAACTACCATAGTTACGATATGGTACACTTGAGAGGAGTCAAGATAAATATTAAATATATAAAATTGATGATCCTGTGGCAAAAAATGCAGATTACATGTAGGGCCACAAACCTTACATTTCTAAAACCAATGTAGCAGCATTACAAGTAAAGGTATAAGCCACGATTCCATTTTTTTTTTTTCAATTTTTTAGAATAGCTCCCATTCAATATGAAAATGCTTTAAGCTGATTTTTATAGGTTGCTCCAAAACTTGATTCCATGATAAGAGTAAATGAATTCATTTATTACAGTATAGGAATAACTTTACGGTAAATGAATTTATTTACATATTAATTAATTATTATAACCTTTCTTGAACTGAGTTGGAAGGGATTTCTAAAAATGCAAACCCGTATCCGAATTCGGATTAAAAACAGCTGAAACGGGATATCAGCTGAAATGAATTTTCAGCTTCGCCGCGCACCATACCGGTATGTATAAAAGTCAATAACATTTTCATCATTTGTCATCTAAATTCTAACAAAGTATTGGCCAAATTATTTTGCCTTCTTTGATAAGAAGTAATCAGGACATGTTTCAAAGCTGTTCCGCTGGAATTGCACAGATGAAAATGACATTTTCACAGATACATGTATCATAAATGCCAGAAAGATGTTCTACATGCACTTGCCAGCTTGCGCTATCGATTTGTTTCCTGCGCCGCGACAGGAGTATCAGAATTCAGATACCCCTCCATATCCTTATTCTGATACGGGTATCACAATTTGGATACAAAATGTGCGTGGGTATCCGAATTCGGATACGTATCCGAATTGTGAGTTCCGCCGAACTGATATACATAGTTCTGATTTTCGGATTATTGAAAAGATTCATCAGGAAACAGAAAGGACTGTCGGAATCGTGTGGAATAGGAAAACACATAAGTTTTTAACTTGAATAGTGTTGTTGGATTATTACGTTATTTACCTAAAATTTATATTTTTCATTGATTTTGTATATAAGTGAAATGAAGGCGGAGGGACGCTAAGGTATAAAAACCTTATAAAGTAAGCTTTTAAATCATGAAGCTCTTATTAAGGTACGTTGAAGGTCGATTGTAATTTATATATTGGGATGAAACGGAAGGGTAGTTTCTGCTTACTCTCTCATTCTATCTCACTAGTAAGAAATTACTCTCTCTTTTAATATTATTATTTTCACTTAGGTCCGTATGTTTAAAAGAGGTTTAAGAGTTAGATTAGGTTTAAAGTCAGACCTGGTTTAAAAGTCCAATTTTGTATCACAAGTAAATATATTCCCATTGACCAATATTGGAATATTTTGTGTTGTTTGTAAGATTTATAGTAATCTTTAATCTTTAACAAAATCAAGTTGTTGCAGTTGAAAAGTGCTACCAAAGTCCCTTTGCTGGCAATAGTAATTTTGACTTACACCCGGTCTAACTTTTAACCTGCATGGTCTAACTCTTAAACCTCTTTTATGCATGCGTATCGACCTTAGAGGCATAAAGAGGTACTTGGTATTCTGTTTAGTTACAGGATTTTATGCTTCGTAATCTTATGGAACGGCAAACTGAAGATGATGGGAGCATCGCCATGTCACCTGAAGAAATCAGCAAAATAAAGTCGGGTATGTGCTTTCATTTAACGTCCCTGTGTAGGTGATTAAAGACATGTTATGTTTATAGTCCATCATCAAGCCCGTAGCTAGGGTGGGGTGTGCGGTGGGGGCGTCGCACCCCCCAAATTTGACAATGTACAAAAAAAGTTCACAAAAATTCCCTAAATACCCACCAAAAGAGGACCTAAAGCACCAAAATACTAAATAAAATGCTTGAAAAACTACTGAAAACCTTTTTTTTTTTTTTTTGCTTGTCACTTACCACTAAAATTAGTTTTGGATCTAACAAAACGAAATATTTTCCTCCAAAAGGTCCACTTATTAAAAATCCGCAACCCCCTTGGAAAAATTTAAAAAAGATTTTCAACCGCTTGTCATTCTTGTAGATTTTTCTAATGTTACAAACTGAAAGTAGGTGAAATTAAGGCTGTATAGGTTGATAGCCAATATTGTCAATTTCAAATTTATTGAATATTCTCTGTTGAATAAAATTGATTGGGGGTTTTCTCCAGTAATGTTAAAAAACTGAAAGGGTATCTCGCATTGCGATACGCGCTAAATCTAATTTTTAAATGAATGCGCCGGGCCACTGAGACAGAACTATTTTTGGCATTGGATGCAGATGACTAGTCACTTTAAATATTTGGAAGTTTGTCTTGGCATTATAGTTATGCCCAAGCAAAATGTTTTATTCCAAAGATGTTGACTGATCTTGTGTCATCACTTGCAGATAATGTGTTTGGTGACGATGGGTCAGAACCGTTAAAAGAATTATTTGAGCACATTTACATGGAATGGGAGGACCTGATAAAGCTTCAAGATGCAGATGCTATCGTGAATAAATACACCGAGGACTGCATACATATGTATCACAAGAATGGAGAGACTCGAATCCGTACTGGAAGAGAAGGTCTGTTTATTTTTTGTCCATCTTATTGAAGAGATTTGTTTGTGATCCTTTTTCAAGAACTAGCAAGTAGTAATTAAGAGAAAGTCTAAATCATGGTGTTTGGTAAGTTGGTAAGTTAAGGCTTATACGGAAAGGTTTTTGTCGATATTGCACAATTCTTTTGGTACAGCTCGTATGCTACAACACCTATAATATTATTGTACCTGCAATAACTGCATTGAAATTTACAATGCAGTTTCTATTAAAATAAAATAAAAAAGAAAATATTATATCCAAGGACACACATCAACCATTGGCACAGCGTACACCTGACGTATGCAAATTTCTCCCACATGTTCTAGCCAAAAATGTTAAGAGAAATATGTGTACGTTGGTACGATAACGTTGATGTATGACAATCATTTGGCCTAAACTGACGCGTAACTTAAACCCTATTGTGAGTGATATTCCCGCAAATTGATTTTTATAAACACGATTAAATCATCCATGATAAGTTACGCCGAAATTATGCCGAAGAGCTCAGTCTAAAGGTGCAATAGGTCGCTACACTTCACACCTGACTAAACATGCTAAACAAGATGAAGGAACTCTGGTCGTGCGCATTTGATTGTATGTAGTCGAGTTATTACAATTTTTGTGTGGATCCAAAAACACGTCGGGAACCAAAACTAGAGAAATGGAACCAACTAAACATAAATAGCTTGATAGTCATTACTTATACAAACATTCCTGTAAAGTTTGAATCGCCTGTTATGTGAAGCCAAAGAAAACACGTCAGGAACCAAAACTAGACACGTCGAACCAGCCAAAAAGTGATAGATGTATAGTCAGACAAACACTCCTGTGAAGCTTGGTTGGAATCCTTTAACTGTAGACGCAGAATGGTACTGAATAGTTAAGATAAAATATCTTGACCATACTTCGTCTCGTTATGAGTTCCGATTCTGATGGTTTACCCACTCTACGGTGGAAATATGCCAATTATAGGAATGGTCTATAGGCCATTATATATAGACAAATTAAATGATTAGTAAATGTTCTAGTGTGATATTTATATTTTACCTGTTCCGAATATCGACCTTTTCAAATAGTGCATTGCGTAAACATTGAGCCGCTTACGACCTTTCTACGACATTTATGACTTGCATTATAGTGCCTTTTCTTCAAATTTTCAATCACAGAGTAACCATGGTAACAGAGATGACACTGAGTTAACATGGCTCCAAATTAGCTTACGTCCCACTTTGATAGCTTTTGATGGGAACAAAAACGAGGACACACGATGAAGAATGATGCACACGTTGTACCTGATTTAGAGTAACACACATCACGGACGATTTATTTTGGTATATCAGGAGTTATCGATATTTGAGCAGGATTATTCTTTGTGCGTCCTCGTTAATACGAGCCACTGATCACGTGATCAGGGAAGAAACGTTAACCAGCGACTAATGAGCTATTTAATATATGGGGATAAAGTGTCAGGGGCAGGCCTGGTTCAATGTCCACACCGCGATAGGCAAGACGGTTCATGAAATTCTGAAAAAAAAACATTTTATTTTGTCATTTCCAGAGGTGAAAGAAGCTTACGAAGAATGGTTCAATCAAAGTGACGTTCATAGCCTGACTGTAGAACCGGAGAAAGAGGGCAGACTGGGAACCGGTTATCTCTACCTCGTAGATCATATCAAAATGTTTGATGAGAATTCACAGCAAATTGGAGGCATCACGTAAGTGCCTGGCTGGTGTGACAGCTGTGATTAAAAACAAACGGCCTTTTGATGTTTAAGTTGGCTCTCCTCCATTGAATCCCTTTCGTATTGTATAGAGATGGTCAACTCGCCAACGGTAAAATTCGAATTTCCGAGGGTAATTGTGTAAAACAAATGTGAAACACCTTTATTTTCCTTGATATGTTTTGTAGAGCCGGTGTTCTACCTCAACAATAAAAAACAAACAAAAAATCAATTATTCAGGATATTTTTTGATAATTTGAGGTCAAAAACAGCAGAAGTCACATTTGGCACTTATTGGTGATTGATGGCGACACACGGCTAAATAGAAATATACAACCCCTTGTGACAAATAATACATTAAAAGTACTATTAAAATAAAGATAAATTCACTCTGAACACGATTCTGAAAGAAAAATTGCAAAAAAGCAAATAGTTTTTGAAATAGGGTCATTTTTCATTTGTTTCATGAAGAAAAAACCAAGTCCTTAGAAATGTCATATGCGCATGCTCAAACGGACCGTTCCATTTGTGCAATAGGGATTAAAAATATACCCATGTTCATCATGGTAAACTTAAAGTAAATGCATTCAACAAATATAATAAATACTACGTCTATTACTTTGTTTACAGTTCACACTTTATTAATAAATCAATTCAATTATCGTCTGAGCCTGAAGGTAATCCTTTTTATGATACAAACACAAATCAAAACACACAATTCAGTCAACTACCCCGTATCAGACTATACCATGTTTGCCAAAAATGTTTATACGTATTTTCCTATACTGAAATCTCGTGAATTTCGATAAAATATTCGGCTTTCTAGATAGTGCTTTATCTATATGATTTCAAGTTGACTTTTTTAGATTTCTCTTCAAAATATGGTCATTTTGAATTATTAGACCATAACTGAAGACATCGTATACAAGCCGCAAAGTTTTAACCCGGAATTAAATTCTTGCGACATGGTTCCGGCGTCTCTAAGGCTTACGGGCACCATTCGGACACCGATCAGACACCGGTTGGACACCGGCCGGTTACCGATCGGTGTCTGCTGAACATTGTATGAAGCCGTAAACATATCGCAACCGCGCTGCAAGGTATCCGTTTAACCCGACGGTTCGGTCGTCGTAAAATGATCCGCTGTGAAATCTAGAGTTATGATCAGGTTTTCTGATAATTTTTCTGCTTATTTTCTTTTCAGAGACCTTGTAATATTCAAGGATATGAAAGGTGAAGATTGCGATGGGGGTTATCAAGTTCAGTTAGTGTCAGAAGTCCATGACTAACAACAATGACTGGCTGGAAAAATACATCATTTTAAGCATCTATATAGCTAAATTCCAAGTAAAATAAAATATAGTTTACCTGTACTACTGATTTGACTCCTGAATTATGCATTTTATGAGTAAGGGGATGGGATAACATTCATTGCTCACTTTGCAATATACCTCATTGCCTCGTTCGTGATTTAGTTTTCGTTTCTTTCCAGATATCTGTTGTCCACTTACGGTAAATTTAACCATTGTCCTCCGAAAGGGGGGGGGGTTGTTGTTGCAACCCCCCTAACATGCCTAAGGTTTTTACACAGCTTCATAAAAACGCAAAAGCAACCGGCCCTAGGCATTTGGGTAATCTCTTTTACATCCTATGCTGTCATTTTGATGAACAAACTAGTGCACAAAAAACCTCTGCTTTCGTTTATTGGGACCCCATTGGAAAGAAGCGTCCTTTTTCTGGTAGGCTTAATGGGTTATCCTGGTTTTGTCAGCTTTGGTGTCAATGTATTCTAACCCATTAGTGGTCCCTGGAAAAAAATCGAGTACGATTCTAGTACAACATTCCTGAGATGCACATATTTGGAACATAGTACAGTGTTAGTACAAATGTAGTACAAATTTGTGTACTATAAATGTACTCAAATTTACTTAAATGATGTTCCAAATGTGCACCTTAGGAATGTTGTACTATTTTTGTACTCGATTTTTACTAGGGGTGTTACAGCAGGTTCTGTAATTTCAAGTAGTTTGTGTAAAAAAAATTCTATTGCTATATTTATGTTAAATTTTCTTGTTGATAATGCCAAATAAAAAACAAACAAACAAACGGTGACTACTGAAATTAGATCCAAAATGGATGCCAAAATGCATTTTTATGCTTAGAAATTGACTGAAGTGACTTGAAAAACACCATCAAAACATCAACTATTCAAAATAATAAACAGAAAATGTTGTAATTGTATGATTACAACAGGCACATTTCTCCCCAAATTACAGTGTTAGCATGCTTAAAATCCCAAATGATGACCTTACTGAGATCCAAAATGACTACCAAACTATACTTCTATGCGTAAAATGGGTTAAAACGACTTGTCAAATAGCATCAAAAACACTTATTTTATAATAATAAAATAATCAATGGGAAGTAGCTTGAGGATTACAACAGACACATAACTCCAAAAATAGGATTTGATCTCATTTCAGGTGCCATTTTTAAGAATGTTAACAATATTTTTGGAGGGACATGTGTCTCTTGTAATCCTCAAAGCTATTTCCATTGATTATTTTGGTAATTTAGTATTTTTGATGATGTTTGAAAGTCAATATTAAGCCAACGCTATTATGCATAGAAATGTATATATTTTGGTGGCCATATTGGATCTCAGAATCGATGTCATTTTGGGCCCATATTTATGAAACACCGCTAACTAAGTTGGCTGCTGATGTAAATGCAGTCTCTTGTCATTTTCACGTTTTTGAATTTTCAGGTTTTTAAGTTACATGACCTTGAACTTCAATAACGCTTTTATTGGTCCACCCTGTATTATCCTTATATTTTCATTACGATTCAGAGTATATGGCATAACTTAATTTTTTATTTTTAGATTCCATTGAACTCATGTAAATCTCAATTTTGCTTTACATGTACTTTTTGCATCAAATTATTTAAAAAAAAAATAATTTTGAAACCTCAAATCCGTTGGGGTTGCTTATATCCCATATACGCGTACAACCCAACTAGTTTTCATGAAATAAAATTTAAACTAAAAACCGTTAGATGTTTAGACAGTCTCTACATCGGTAAGGTGCCTATACGTGCTATCATGACTGGCTTTGTGAACAAACGAGTTTAGGCGAGATTATTTAATTCAAATAGGTATTATGTCATATCTAACTCCTCTGCAGTATAGTATCATCTGTGTATCAAGACTATGCAATTTAAAACGAGGCGCTGTTTATGTCATGTGATTGCATGGCATATGTAGTAGGTTTCCCATTGCGACACACTTTGATAAAAGGGAAATTACCCGGGTTTTGAGCGACTCGCAAAACCAACAATAACTACATAAAGGGTTTCAAGGGATATTGAAGCAATACAAGAATGTAACAAGCCATAAGGTAAGTGTTATACATTTTCTTTATCGAATTCTAAATCAAGAAGCCTATAGACAATGTTCATGTCTGGTGTTTGCACTTTTTCGTTTATAATATCCAATTTGAATGTTAAATTATTTACATTATGATTAATATCTGATGTTATGATTATTAATTTGACAGTTTCAGCACTCATACAAAATGGCCGACTTTGTACAACATCGATTTATTCCTGTCGGCGTAAAACGGAAATGTGAGCTGAAGGCATTTATTGCTGACTGTCATATTGAACTTGATAATGGTGATATTACCAAAGAGTCGTCCCGAGCTATCGTAAACAGTGTCTGTGGTGGGAATAAACTTGGTGGTAAGTGAATCACATCCTGAAGTGGAAACTATTTTGGTGTGATAGTACTATGGTGTTACTATAAGTATTTATCCATGAGCTTCCAAGGGTGGACGACCCCTAAGATTTCTCCGATGGATCATAACGAGCAAATTGAGCCTCTCCTGGTGTCCAGGAGCGGAACCCCTGATAGCGGCCCAGGGGACAGAGCCCCCGGAAGCCAACGTGTTTGTTTTTGTTTTGTTTTGTTTTTACTGTTATCCTCAAGTCGTAAACATGCTAATAAATAAAAGTATTTCTTATCTATCATTTTGACAAAATTTAGAAAACAGTATATTGTAGCTGGTTTTCTGTTTTAAACATGTCCTGCATAATAACTTGATGATACAAAGCAAATATAATATCCGTGTCTACATTTCCGTAGAAGTATTACATAACCACCCAAAATCACTTAAACAACCTCTTAACCCTAGTTCTACGCAAGGGGGGGGGGGGGGTTGCATCAACCCCCCTACCGAAATTTTTTCTGTCGCTAAAAATTCCTCGCGTGCAGCGCAAGGTGACTTGGTGTACCTTTAGGTTCATCCTTTGTGCTTATTCTAGTGAAAAAAATTCGACCCTACCACCTTCAAGGGGGATACAGTGTCCGTTCAAAGTTCGGACGTCAGGGGTTGTTGTTGTAACTCCGTGATTTTAAAAATGTACTGTATGTAACTAAATGAGAGTTGCTAAATAAAACCTTGCAACGCGAATACTACCTATACTACACTTCTAACATAATCTGTGTATATTTACCATCATGTTCAACAGTGCATACAAATAAATGTCTTTGTATTTAATATGTGCACTGAATAATGGGAACGGAACTAAATCAAGTTCTTATCGACGCAATCAGAGAATTATAGACTCCAGAGGATCTTAATATAGTCCCGTAGAACCAAATTAAGTCGAGAACCGAGCTGGTAAGTCATAGATTTGAGTAAGCAATTTTCATGTTGACTCGTTTGATCATGTTCAAAGTCATATACGTTTTTATTTACTCACATCCCTTAGACTAAAGAGCTGACTTATTCAAAAATTCAATTTCGTCAAAATGTTAGATAGGCCATAATTTTATTAGCGTGACGATATGGTCATTGCATAATAGTACGTTCATTGCATTATTACCTTGCCATATGGCTCATTCTCCGATAAAGCGTGCAACTTTGGTTTCAGACATTTTGAAATTTCAACTACTAATAACTCATGTAAACATACAAAATTATAAATTCTTATGGTTTCTGAAGAAGAAACAGTGCATGGGAGATGTTTAAATATACTTGATTTTTGTTAACCATTGTATTCCCTATTCTTTAAGATTACGTATCTGTTGCTACGTATCTGTTTGAATCTTTTCTTTAATATTCGTTTTTGAGAAAATTTGATTTCTTACAAATTTGATTTTCACACTCAATTAGGAGCTCTACACATACTACACTGTGGTGTAGTATTTTCGCTCATAGTGTACCGCATTTTGCGAGAAGGCAGCAGAATGTACATTACGTATCTGTTCCGACGTCACCGTCACATAGGTTTTTTTGATATTAATATCCTTGTAAATAGTTACTGTAAATGTATAATTCTATATAACATATATGTTATGCAACACTCAAGTTTACTTAATAAACCTAACGCGGAATTATCCATCAACAGATTTATCTTGACACTTTGTTATCGATTTTAGAAATGATTACGTATCTGTTTGCAATATTGGCGACATGCTTTCAAAAAGCTCTTATGCCATACCAAATACTTACTAAATATAATTATTTTTTATATGTCATTATCAATACCTATTACGGGCTGTTATATAGTGTGCATTATGTTTGATATGATCGAATATTTTAGGAACGGGGCACTTGAGGAAAAGCATAGATTTTGCATTTTCAGATTTATCGTTATCTACTTTCGTGGCATGTTAATATATTTAGCTTCACACATTTTACTAATGTGATTCTAATGTATTAACTAAACCACTCAAATCATTTGTAATAGGCTTAACAACGTTAAACAAATAACATGAACATGAGCGACACCAAAACAGTTGCACACTTTATCGGAGAATGAGCCATATATCGCCTCTCGGCATACAGAACACGTTTGGCACTAAACATATTGATCAGTAACATACAAACCATAAGGCAAAAGTGTCATGTACAAAACACGTGCATAAACGGACACCTTCGTTTTTATATCGAATTGAATGTTAGCCTTAGCGTTCAGAGTCCATGCGTTACGAGAAGTGTATTTTTAACAGTCCGGGCAACGAACCTAATCAGATTCGCGAACCAGATCTGGTTCGGTTGAAACAGATTTGGAACAAAAATTCCCACAATTCATTGCACTTATGCATTTAGATTCAAATTTTAAACGTAATTTTAACTATTACAGATACTATTTTTGCTATTTTATCAAAATATAATTGTTCTTACACTGTTAGAACGTTGGGCAAATAATTTACCCAACGTTGGTTCAACTATGAACAACCCTACTTCTGGGTAAATAATTACCAACGT
>JXSR01S006051.1:54757-66129 GCA_000969725.1 Ophiothrix spiculata
TGTCGCCTTGGCAACTGTGGTGAAGGCATGCGCAATGACGACCAGTGCACGTGTAACTGTTGCAAGTCTGGATATTGGAAGCAGGACTGTTCACGTAAGACATCGCGGTGACATAATCAATGTGCCTTTAATTAATCTTGCTCGAGCACTGCCGCATGAGCAGTGGCGTAGCCAGAAGGGGGCAATTGTCCCCCTGAAAGAACACTCTTAGAAGGCCGGGATCAAATATACGAGCAGTTTTCCGGATAATTTTATTTTGATCCTTTAAGGGTTACTTTTGATCCTTTTTCGGATCAATATATACAAATGGATCAAATTCACCAGGATCAGTTTTGATCCGGTTTTAGGATCATTTTATTTTGATCCTTTTTGATTCCAATATCAAAGTTTTGATCCGTATTTCTTGATTACTTTGATACGGAAAGGATGAGCTCATATTTGATACCGCGTTTGGATCTAACGTGATCTTTTGTCTCATATTTCAGTACACCCCATATCCACTACATAGCCTGGAATGTATACAATTGTATAAATACGATGATTTCACCACACTTGTCAACTGCCTGTACCGTGGCCGAGTGGTTAGAGCGATGGTCTCGTAATTGCATGGTGTACGTGCGGCGTGGCAGCTAGCGTGGGTTCAAACCCTACTAGGGTCACTTCAGTGAGATATTTTTAGGCAGATCTTTTTATAAGAAAATATTTGATCCTTTTTTCGGATCAAGAAATGTAATCCTTATTTTTGGATCACTTTGATCCTTAAAGGGTAAGCTCATATTTGATACCTAAAAAGGATCAAAATTGATCCTTTTTGTCTCATATTTGATCCTTGCTTTCTAAGAGTGAAGCCTTGTCCCCCTTCTTGCCCCTCCCCTGAAAAAAAAATAAGAAAAGTATAGGTCAGATTGAAATTACATAGTTTGCGTTCCTTTTCAGGATGCCACCAAATTGTCTATTTTTCCACTCCATACTCAATTACTATCATTTTTCGTAATTGTAACAAAAAGGTTTGAAAATTTTCGCGCGCGCACGTCAAAAAGCATAACAATTTTGTACTGAAATTGCAAAATTTGCTTCTAAAAGTAGGAAATTTACTCATTTAAAAAAAACCGTCATTTTTTACATAAGAAGCTGTGGTAAAAACTTGGGATGTACCATTTTGTATCTACTCATTTGGGGAGTTCCCCCCCCCCCTTCAAAACATCTTTGCCGCGTCTTGCCCCTTAATGAAAATATGTCTGGCTACGCCACTGCGCATGTGATTTTAATCAGATTAATTAGTGATTAAGCGAACAGCCTTAACAGTAACACTATATACTACAGCAAGCGGTCTAAAGTGTACTGTTCCCATGGGGCGTGTGCCCTTTTTCTGTTTTCCATTGTCCTTAATTGTGATGCGCTACAAAGACAATAAACTTCTGTTTACAGATCTGCAGATCTTCCAGGTCACAGGAAACATCTGGCGTACACAAGACCACTGATTTGATACCTAAGCAGAACGAAGTTTATTGTCTGTGTAGCGCATCACGATAAGTAGAAACACTGAAAAACGGAACAAGGGCACACGCTACATGGATCGAACAACCTATGGTAACGGATCGAATTTTCCTGTCCTTAGTTCATGGAATAAAATATATAATATCATGTCCATGATTATTCTGATATTTCACATACCTGATATATGCTTTTTATTTAGCTTGTGAGGACGAGAAGAGTGCATGCGGTCCAGGAAATGCGTACCCTGACGCTCGTTACTGTAGATTTGCTGCAGTCAAAAACAAGTGCCCTGCTATGTGCAGTCAGTGTGGTAAGTTGTGCTAAATCCAGGGGTACCATCCCAGGTTACTATAATTATTACATTTTGACAAGAGTGTGCACCTGAGTCTGAATATCTACCACTTTTTGCTAAAACAATGAAATATTTGACGATTTTATTATGAAAACTCATTGAACAATTTTATGATTGTTTTAGAAGTTTTTTTTTTTTTTTTATTTATAACATTCGGCTGTAAGCCAGGCTAATCCCAATAGTGCAAATGCATTAAATTCAAGGGACGCCTCCGTGGTGTGAAAGACAGCATATTGGAAAGAATTTTCGATTTTAGATGCAGGAGGAAACCGAAGTGCTCGGAGAAAACCTGCGAGGACGAGTATGGATCGACAACCAAATTCACGTACAACCTAGGTCCGACCGGGAATCGAACCCGGACCGCAGCGGTGAAAGGCGAGGTCAGAAACGCTACGCCAACCCGTCCTCCCATACATAAGTTATCAAATTGTTCAAATACTGTGGAAATAAAGTGTACTTCCTCTAAAAACTTTATTTATAACAACCCGGGCATTATGAATACATGCGTTTTCTATCCTTAATCCAACAGAATTGTGGCAATGTTAATGATGCCATATCGAAAAGGAAATCCAGGTAAGGATTACGATTACAGGGTGTCCAAGAAAAACAAACCTTACATGGTTTGCGTGTAATTTTCTTATGTTAAACGGATATGCAGAAAATATGTAAGGGGTGCATTTTATAGTCCATGAATTTTAACTTTTTGATGTCGTTTGTTTCATTTCAATCGGTAATGTACAACAAAAGTTATGTTATATCAAATATTTGGGTGGATTTTTGTCTGGTCCAATTTCATGATTATTGGGCATAAAGCAGGGGTATTTCTGAATGAAATAAAAATGAGTCATCTTGGAAAATTTATCATGTCTGTCTTATATTTTCATCAAATTTGTTCATTTTTCCAGCATATATTAAAGATGGCATGCACATAATAAATTGATAAACAATGTTACGGTTGAGTATGCGGATATTACAAACTTACAAAATCGTGAAATTGGACCAGAAAGTTTTACATCCAAATATTTGACAAAACATAACTTCTGTTCCACATTTCTGATTGAAACGAAACAAACAGTATCTTAAATTGATGATGATGATGATGTTGATGATGATGATGATGATGATGATGGACAATCGACGATGGACGATGATGATGATGAGGAGGAGGAGGAGGAGGAGGAGGAGGAGGACGGCGACGATGACAATGATGATGATGATTATGATGATAATAATATTAAAAAACTAATTAACATGTATATATTTCTTTTTCAAGGTTACATATCCTGATGCAAGGAAAACCTGTCACTATAACTTACAAACCGTAGATGGGAGTCACTTGAATGGAACGCCGAAATTTCATTATGTTCGGACAGTCTGATTTGTTCAAAATTTGGGACATTGTATTAATATGTTTAATTGCAAATAATAGTGTAGGGCCAAATCATAGTCGGCCTCCAAACAAAATTTTTCCTACCAAACATTTGGTCGTGACGTAAAAATGACGAGTGACTCCAAACAAAATAACTTCAACACCGAGTTCAGACCAAACAAAATTATGCGCTAGATTGCACATGTTATTGAATTGCAATATACATTGGATCAAATGTTTGCTACCCGTTCATATTTTAAGTTCGATGGCAATTATTTGGTGACGTCACGACCAAATGTTTGGTAGGAAAAATTTTGTTTTGAGGCCGACTATTATTTGGGCTTAGTCTAAATTAGCAATGATTAGGCCTCCACGGACGTCAAAATGACGAGTGACTCTAAAAAACCTTCTACACCGAGTTAAATAAATATAAAAACATCGCTCAAAAAGTGCCCGGGTGTTAAATAGACCTTTTCAAAACACGACTTTCCGAGAGTTTCCGAACCTGATTTTATATTTTCCGGCAATTGCCGACAGAAAAAGTTTGCGTTCTCGTTAACTGGTTGCGTAAGAATTCGAACTTGTAATTAAGCGTTAGCACTAAAGAGTCACTTTTAGTTTGATCGCCCTGATGTGACTTGACATCTGAAGCTTAATCAATAAAGTGATGACCGATAGGTAAACCAAGGGAAAATATTTTGCCTCAAAATTTTCATTTTTTTGACAAATTCAATCGACGTGTAAACTAGTTTTTTTTTTTTTTTTTTTTTTGGAGGGCCTTTGGTAAACTTAGGGAGGCCAAAAAGGCAACCGTTCTTGGCCATGCGTCCTTAACATCATTTTTGTGATATTTTATAGAAATGTGGTGCGATGTTGAATATTTTCTTTTCCACTGCATCACTTCTGTCTTCGGAAACACAGTCTAAATTTTATTTTGGTCTAACTTGAAATACCAGTTGATTTATAAAACATGTCAACCCTCGTCTTCCTAATATAAGCCTTTTTCTGCAACACGTCTTCCTGTCTTCCTGAGGGGTGGTGGGGGGCATACCACCCCTCTGTGATTTTGAACTTGTGACCCCCAAAAGTTATATTGTTTGATACTATAGTATAAGGTAGGGTCTCCTCTTTATATTGATACCAAGATCATGAAAATCGGTCGAGGCGTTACGTAATTATGACGTCACAAAGTATTTCCGCAATGACTGCAAAGGATGTAAAAAAACAATAACCTCAGGGTCGCTTTATTTTGCGTTTTGGTGCAATCGGTGATCATCCGTTAGGGAGGGGGGGAACCCCACCCCCACCCCTTAGGAAGACGAGGGTTAAGAAACTCAAGTAGCAAAACATCCTTGGTGCATTTTCATTCTAATGTGTTTATTGTCAGTTTTGAGATGAAGCTCTCATTTTTAAATGATTCATTTGCCTCTGCGCCGAGTTATCCAAGAGACCGGAAACAGGAGCTTGATCGCTAAACAATTGCGCGCGGTCAAATTAAGATATCTGTATCCTGGAGATTTTCCACGTAGTACATGCAGTACAAAGGAATGCATACAGTCCTTATTTACGAAAGTCCTAATTGGTCTTTGGCATTGGCCTCGGAGACCCAAGTCCTTGGCTTCGGGCTCTAAGTCCTTGGTCTTGGTCTCGCAATTAAAAACGTATATTTTTCAAAAAAACTACTTTACGTATTTAGGAAAGTTTGGTATCATACGAAAGGTCTATTTCTACCCTATTCACAAATGAGATGGAAAATTTCATGATTTTGTTTAATGTAGTTATACCTGAAAAGGCAATGAGGACTGACGTGGGATCTGGTGGATGAAGAGCCGGTGGATGAAGATCCAATTTAATTACACGTAAAATTGCAGGAAAAGAGGGACTTGTAAACATACGTCTTGTAAAAAATAAGAATGTTGGGGTCATGATTCTTTGTATAGTTCAATGAAATAGGTATGGTAATGGAGATTGTATCACATTTTCAATATCGTATCCTAATTTATTGGTTTGAAATGTTTTTGCAGTTGCATTTCTCTATACATTACTATACAAAATATGCACCTACACTCGAAAACTTTAAAAATGGCATATCTTTTGACTGGATTAGCGTATTTGGAAGTTATACATTTTCTAAAGGGACATTTGACGAGAAATCTGATAATGACATCAATTTTCAGGTCATGCACGCATGAAAAAAATTATAAGGGGTAGAATGTCCAACCAATTGGTAAACGGTGTTTGATCACAGATTTTGGAACACATGGATAATAAACTGAATTAAAATTCAATAGAACTACCACATACCTTTGATACTATGTGTGTTTCAAAATCAATAAAACCACGAGCGTTTGAAAGGCGCGGGAATCATAAACAGTGTCATAACCAATGATCCAATGATCTTACACAATGGAAACTACTGACCGTTGAAGTTGTTAACTCTAAATTAGTCTCCTGTAAAAACTACAAAGATACGGCAAATCATATGATATTATTAAAAACAATGTAAAGAAAATGCACTGGTGAACTTGAAAACAATGAACTTTTTCTTCAATAAAATCATTTTTTCCTTGGTTTAACCTTTGCTTTTTATGTAACAAGATGCACGAACAAAAGTACAATAAAACCATACCAGCTATCTGTTTCTTCATGTCTCTGTACCAGTCTGGAGTATCGAGGCTATTGGTATCATTGACGTATTGAACCCATCACTTGTACCTCGAGGATGAGGGTTATATTAGTTGATGGATCTATTATCGTAGCCCGATAAGACATGGCGGTGTTGAAGGCTGTATTTCTTTGTTGAAACACACATAGCTTCAAATGAAAACCGCAGATTATCATCCATGTGTTCAATAATCTGTGGTTTGATCTTGTCTAAAATCTTACCACAATGAAATTTACTACAAGATTTATTATTTTATCGATGACAATCATTACATGCTTCAATCAATATTTTGTTTAATCTGGATATACCGTTCCCTGACAAAATCTCATCGTGTCAAGTTGGTTGACCAATAGGTATTTTATTTTGCACCCATTATAGATTTAACCCAAAATAAGCTTTCCAGAAAATATATAGTTTTGTGCACTTATTAAAAGTTACATCTATTGAATGCAAACTGGGATGAATTTTCCTATGTTTTAATGTGAATCACAAAATAGGACCAGTTTGTGACTTATGGCCTCTTCGGGTAACCACTCGAGTTCCGCAGGTTCCGAAAGTAACCCTATCTGAAACCATAAATCTACCCGGATAGGGTACTGAAAGGTGCAATTCATGATTTTCATGTGACAAAAACCTCACCTGTTTTCTAGCTAAATAATAAGATTAGTACATTATAAATACATACTGAAAATTTCACTTGATTCCGACCATTTGTTTCAAAGGGTCCCGACAATAATTAGAAATTGACACATTTTCTCACTTTTCTCAAAAATGCAAGCACATATGAAAGAATGGTTTGGGGATCGTAACATATATCAGTTGACGATCCATATAAGCTAAAAAACTCAATTTTGATAGAGGTGACCTTGAGGGTGAAAAGTGGATCATGAATTGCCCCTTTCAGTATAATGCTGCTTTCATACTTATGTAGCTTTGCAGCTTTGTCGCTCCGGTCGTCTGCTTCGTTTCACACTTTTGTAGCTTTGCAGCTTTGTCGCTTTGCTGCTTTGTTGGTTTCAAAAGTTGAATTGAATTCAACTTGCAAAGCGATGTCGTGCGGCAAAATTTTGCCGATATCGATTACATCAGCGACATTGCTTTGCCGCTGCGACAACCGGAAGCGACAAATTTATGCCCATATATGGCGTAGTGCAGCGGCAAAGCTGCAAAGCGACATTAGTATGAAAGCAGCATAATGCTGCAGGAATAGCGTGACCACAGTTTTTCAAAACACCCCCTAAAGGGTGATTTTTCTAAAGCCAAAATATACCCTTTTCCCCTATGCACATCCTAAATTGTGATTTTACCGTTGCTGTTTTAACACTACGGTTTTAAAAGTACCCCATTTCTTGAAAATTGCTGCTTTTGATACCCCCGGATGATACCCTAAAGGGTGTTACCTGATTGACCCTTCTGTCCTCCAAATCAACATCACAGAATGATATACTGCAAATTAATTCTCTGTCAATTTGAGCCATTTCCATGTAAATTGTTGTACTTTTTTGAGATTTACAACACTTAAAAGCTTTGTTTAGACCATGTCCATAAATTTTTAATTCTATGTGGAATCTACGCTAGTCCCTTAAAAAAGATATCCCAATTCCCGACCCCGGTCCCGACCTAGCAAATTTCTCAAAGGTTACATACCAGTATATGATCCGTCGGTCGTTCAACTATATATATCTCTTAAAACCGGCTTAGAGTTGTAAATCATGCGTTTAACTAACCAATGATGCGCTTAATTTATAAAACTGATCCTTTTCATGTTTTTGGTCTACTAGTATATTGACCAGGTAATGCCTCACGGTATCATGCTGGTGGTAATCATTCAAATCATCCCTGTTGTTACTAAGGTTTCTGTCGACATGCCTTATGTCGACATAAAGCATATCTCGACATGTCGACATGAAATCTCATTTGTCGACAAAACTTGGCAAGTAAAATTTTATAAAAAATTTCAATTTATGGCTGTTAATTAGCAGTTGAGCTTTAAAGTGTTGCATAAATAATTTAATGCTTAGTTGTTCCTCATTTACAACCGTTGTAAAAGTTTTTCGATGGTTCACAACAAAAAGTTACAAAATATCAATTTTATATCATCCATATTGTCGTGCGCAGAAAGAACTAGTACATTACTATAATAATATGTAAGTCTAAGTGTATCAGAATAAAACTTAACAAGAATTGCATTTATCGCATTTGAAAATATGGCGTGCTAAACATATTGTGTGCTTTCTTCTGCACATAATAAACGGAGTTTAAATACATAACTGCACATTTGTTGGAAAACATTTTACCTGAAAATGTTCTTTAGTGCTACACGGTGATAATGAGCATTGAACAATAAACAACATAGGAACATATCAAAAAGTGGGTGTGGTGTATTTGTATATGGTCCAGGAAATCAGTTATTTTAATAGTTATGAAAGATCAAATATCAGAGAAAACAAAAAATTCTTATATTGGATACATTATGCACCTATAAAAACATGATTTTTTTCACAGTCTTGGTCGTTTGATATAATAATAACGTTTTTGACCGTATTCAAGGGTGCGCAAACACTTTTGACCGGGAGTGTAAATGCATGCTAAAAATTTTACTTGATTACGACAAAACGTTTTCAAGTTCCCAGCTTTTCAGCATTTAAAAAAATGTAGAAATAATGAGGTAGATAGATTATCAAATGTGTTCAATCAGGTTGACTTTGATGTTATATAATATATTTTGAAAAAAAACTTTTGTTTTTAAAGTAAAAATTTGCAAGCATATATTATTATCCAAAAACCCATATGTTACAATTGTGCTGCAACAGATACGTAATGTACATTTTATTATCCCTCGTAAAAATGCAATGTATTATAAAGGGGAATAATATGCCATATTTAATTATGGATAAGTGCTTACTCATCGATGTAAAATTACGTAAGTTGGTAAGTATTTAGTTTTGCCCATTAACTTACGTTTCAGAAGAGAATCATACAGATATATGACAGATATGTTAGCTTAAAAGGCAGGAAAACAATCGTTAACAAAAATCAAGTATTTTTTAAAATCTGCCATGCACTGTTTCTTCTTCAGAAACAATATTAGAGTTTATGATTATGTATGTTTTTCATGAGTTATTAGTAGTTGAAATTTAAAAATTTCTAGCACCAAATATGAACGCTTTATCGAAGAGTGACCCTTCAATTTTAAAAATCTACCTTAATATTTTTGGTGTACCTTTTGGGACTCATTTATCGGTTTCCCGTAAGCGTTACTGGTAAATTTAAGTGAATACAGAAGTCTCCCGCATCAGAATTTGAAAATGTTGACAGGTATGCATTAATGTTAAGAACACGTTCGTCTCCTATTCTGGGGTTTCAACCCGGTGTAGCAGGAATGGAAGTCCCTCATTCTTATTGTCCGGGTTGTACAGTAAAGTATAGGCTAACAACTCTAACGCAATATCAGTTTCACGCTTTATTCTGTTATGGTCTATGGAAGGCAGACTACCATTTCAGGGGGACTACGATTTCTTTCACACCGGGGTTTCAACACATCAAAGATGGTGTGTACCATGTTGTGTACCCTAACGTGATGTGTGTATGTTTGTATGTTAGCTTATAACTCCAGTACCTTTGACCCGATTTGGACCATTATTGTGCTTTAAGTGTGGAAAAACTTGGACGGATCCTGAGCATAATAATGATAAAATTGGATGATTTTCGTCCTTTTTAAAATGTTAATCTCGACTGCGTCTCGCCCAATAATTTTACAACTCATAGCTCGACCAATAGACGAAGTTGTTAATATTCTCAAAGTTTTACAACTCATAGCTCGACTTGTAGACGAAGTTGTTGATATTCTCAAAGTTTTGGATACTAGTAAGTCCCCTGGTCCAGATGGCATTTTTCCCATTTTCTTAAGATCATGTGCTGTTGAGCTCGCTCCAGTTTTGTGTAATTTTTTCAATGAATGTATTGCCAAAGGTGAAATTCATTCAGCATGGAAATGTGCTAATGTTGTGCCTATTTTCAAAGGATCTGGTAAGCCTAAAGATTCTATATCTAGTTACAGGCCAGTCTCATTGACTTCAATTTTGTGCAAAGTATTGGAAGACTAATTTGCAAACGTCTGCTTGAGTACCTTAATGACCATGACATTCTGTCTGATAATCAATATGGCTTTAGAAATGGCAGGAATTGTGAGCAGATTTTGGCTAAATTTTACCATTTTCTTAGTAGTAGTCTTGATAATAGTAAAGACTGTAACTTGGTTGATGGAATTTTTCTTGATTTCAGTGCTGCTTTTGACCGGGTTGACCATAGTGTTCTACTTCCCAAGCTTCATTACTATGGTATTAGGGGTAATATGTTGTATTGGATACAAAGTTTTCTCTCTGGTAGGAAACAAAGGGTTGTCTTGATCTTTAAAGGGTGTTATTCTGACTGGGTTCATGTTTCTTCTGGAGTACCCCAGGGCTCTGTTTTAGGACCAATTATGTTTCTCTTGAGAAAAAACGAGGCTGAGAACCGAGTGTGATACGAATCCAAACCATTAATATTTTTCGTATTGCTTATGATCAAACAGTAGATTTTATCATTGAGTAGGCACGTACGTTGATAGCAAAAACTTGAAAATGCCAGGGAAAATGCTTTTGTTACTTTTATTATCTTTTAAACATTGCAATCAATTTTATTTTTTTTTGTTTCCCTGGCTTGATTGCAAGCTATGCGCGTCTTTTCTATCGATACGCTTAGTACAACGCGTTGACATTAGTCACGCATGCATAACAACAGCGCAGGGGCGTCGGAACCGTGTGGGCCATGTGGGCTTTGATTATTTTTTTAATTATGACAAAATGATGAGACAGCATTCTCATATAGTAGGTTTAGTTGCTAATTCTCATTATTTGTGTTTAGTTCCTAATAAGATATTTGTTTAATATTTAGATCTAAAAGTGCAAGTGTATGTTTATTCAAGGCCGAAAATAAAAGGACAAGATGATGATCATACAAAATAAGATTTTGAAAGGAAAGAAAGTCGTTTAAATCTTCCGGAACAAATACCTGGATTTACCTTGTCTGATGATTCTGATAAATCTAAATCTAATAACCATATTAGATTGTTGTACCTTGCTTTAATAACTCTTATGAACGCACCGTCGGGCATGACTCGCTGTGTACTGATTCAAGCTCAAAAACCAAGAAAAGTTCGTCTATCTTCACATATGCGTTCATAATCGTGCTGTCTCTCCTCAGATAAAGATGTTGGTCGTCTTCGCAGCGTTTGTCTTTGTAAATATTCTTTATCAGCCTGTATCAATACATGGCTCCGAAACGGATACAAGAGAACTGGTTCGAACTCTCCTCGATGTACTGATGAGCAGAGATGGATCCAATGCTCTATCTGATACTGACAAGCAGGAGATAGTTGATGTGCATAATTCCTTACGCAGTCAAGTATCACCGACTGCTGCTAATATGCGACAAGTGGTAAGTTTAAA
>JXSR01S006052.1:5313-27349 GCA_000969725.1 Ophiothrix spiculata
TGGCCTTTTGTCTCCTATTGCACACCCACAGTGGTCTTGATTTCACTCAAAATTATGAGCTTCCCCCTTTTCACGTTTCTTTCATTGTAGAATTAAAACTTTTGTAAGCTTCTGTAACATATTTCGTGATGATGATTTGTAAGCATCTATATCTTTCTAATATCACTTTAGATTTTCTTTTAAAATAAAATTGCAATTTCTGGATGTTAATGTGAGTGATTTCGTTTGCCCCCTGAAATTAAACCAATGCTTTCATGCAGAGGAGAATAGGTCGGCAGGTCAGAAAAGGTTAAACATATCAAAAGCACGAAATCTCAATAAATAATAGCTATGTTTATGTTTCGGTATTTGAATTGATCTGTTTCAAAGTGTGTTTTCTCCCTCGCTTTTCTCCATGTTTTTGTTCCCTTTTATATGTAAAAATGTATTCAATTTGCAGAGAGTTCGGCCATGTATCAAATTAAAATTTGATCATTTTGGTTGCAAAAGATATTTCCCTCAAGTCTTACTCATGAATTCCAACCATACTTCATTTTAACCAGATTCTTTGGTTGAATTTGAGTGAAAATACAACCAACTTTTTTGTGAGGTTTATTTTTTAAAGATTCAAAGGCATCGTGTTTCTTGGTATATGGTTGCATGTGTCATGAAGTATATCAGGGTTTTAAATCCGGCCTACCAAACACTTGAACCATGTGGCGCCCCATGCTGTATCAATTTCTTGATCGGCAAGTTGTTTGTTTATTTTCAGATCTTAAATTACACAGACTGCTGAAAATGATGAATCAAGTATCACTTTTTTGTACTTAAACAAACAGTTTAAAAGGACTTCAAGATTAAAGAATTTTTAGCCTCTTCTTCAAGTTTTGATTTATAAAAATGTTGTCAAAAGGAGCATAGGAAATTTTGTTAGGTTCATTTTTTTCCAAATCTGTTTTTAGGCTGTCGTGAGAGCAAAGACAAGAGCATAAGATACTTATGTCTGATCTAAATTCAATACCAACTTCGCATCCAATTTTTTCTATGCCTGGGAACTGAAAGAGTTGATTAAGTCACAGCCCGGGGTAGGGAAAGGTATTTCAATATTTTGGTAGGTATGTGCTGCACTAGTTTTCCAACAAATGGTTTTGGAACTGATTTTTTGATAAAAACTTAAGGTCTTGGGAACATATTTTATTCCAGTCATGGTATTGCAAACTGATTTTGCATTATAATACCATTGGAGCTGACTTGTGTTAAAAAAAAACGGGTGATACACAAATGTTGATTGTTTGGGGCACACTGAAAAATCATGGCCATGGCATAAATCTGTATCTTCAACATGTGTGAGTGTCCCCTCACGGGTAACGGCACAGATCAGGTCCATGTTGTTGGCTTTACCTGTGTGTGATATTTATATATAACAAAAGGTATTGTTTTGAAATGTTGCCAACTTTGTTGCACTTATTGTATTCAAAAGTGGTCTACATCTGGGTATCAGTTTTACCTGTAGTTCAAAGTACAGTTTCAAACACAAGTCTTTTTCTGCACGAAATACATGTAGTGATAAAGAGGTCATGATTTATCAACAATTTTTTTTCTTCAAATTTTCCTATTGTATTATGTGTTCTGTTGTTGTTGTTTTTTAATTAACATTTGCTGCCTTGGTTTTTACCCCTTTGAATAGATAAATTCATATTGAATTCGTTTGAGATGAGCATGATTGTGTATTCAATGAAGCTATGTTTTCAGAAAACTTGATCGTAACTTGTTGACTAAACCTATATTGCCCCTTGGAAGTACGTCACCTTGCATTGATTGTCTCTTCACAATTTATTGATCTAGTAGTGGGAGCAGTTGAGTGTGGCTTGGGTAATATTGGTAGATGCATTTCTTGAGTTCAAAATCGCAGAAGCGAAAACAATCAATAGTGCATTGCACCTCTGGTCCAAAACATTAACCATACTTGCTAATTTGCATATTTTTATAAATAATTAGCTTTTATTTGCCATTGATAGTTTCGACAAAGTATTCTGCATTTTTGTTCCTACAAACAAAGAGTGTCCCATTTCTATTCTCGAAGGCTCTACTAGACTCCCATGCTCAGCATGAAATTTAATTCTTAGGAAAAGAAAAAGAATACCAGCCACAGACCACAAACTGCTGGAGTTATTCATGTGCAAATGAGTTGACCCACCTGTACTCTAGAATAGAAAGGTCTTAGCCAGGGACACAGTGAACTGTAACCGGACTACTCTATTTTTTTGCATAGGGGTATTCCCTTGTCTTTGATGCCCTAAATTTTCCAAGGTGATTCTGGTTTTCCTCAATTTTTAGAAGATTGACATTGAAAACATACATGATTTTGCTGCTAACATAAAATTTAATAGGCATTATTATGTGCTTGTCAGTTGCTTCTCCGGCCCATGGGTTCCCAGGTACTAGTGGACCGGGTTTCGTCTCTTCATATTAAAAGGCGTTACCAAGATCTTTGGTGTTACACACGTGTACGTTCCCCAGGTAAGAAATGACCGCGGATGTAAACTAACCGTGATTATTATGGTGATTACAATGGATCAAAAAGTTTGCAAAAAATAAAAGGAAATATTGGACAAATAAAAAAGTTGAAAAATCAAGTAGGCCTACAGGTATGCTATTTCCAAATTGTATTGGTTCATGAAAATTAACCCTATCTAGGCCTATTGAAATTCGAGTAGGCCTACACTATCACACAAAAAAATCAAAAACCCTTTTTTCTTAAAAATTATGTACATTTTATGTTCGTGAACATACTTTCAAAATGACTCCTTTTCTTACGAAATTGGGAACGTAGGTGCATACATATAGTCAAAGTTAAGTGATAACACTGGCCTAGTGGGAACCTGATTTAAAAGTCTAATTTGTTCCCTTCAAGCTGCCAAATTCAATACCATATCTGCTGACTTCCTTTGCAGGACAGGGCATTTTAAACGCTGAATCCCGAGCAAGCAAGCTTTTAGCCAGGATTTGAAAGTAGGGCGTCCAAATTTGTGGCCGGACGAAAAGGCCGGCTTCAATCAAAACATTGTGACGTCAGCATCATTAATATTCATACTTCACAAAGAAGTCGAGGATTACATTCGCGCTAGTTTTTAACAAAATGGCGACTCACTGGGGGAACGAACGACGAAAAAACGCGATATAAAACTCATTTTAAGTTCACAAAGTACAATAAATTGATCAGATTTTGTGATGATGATGATTATTGAAGATAAATTCTAACATTTTTTGACGGCCTCTAGGACGGCTTTAGCATTTTCTAGGCCGTCTTTTATCGTGACAGGCCGTCCAAAAGACGGCTTGACGGCTCTCTGGCTAAAAGCTTGCGAGCAAGTCTCAGCCCATAATACAATGGGACATTTTTTTTGAAAATTTGTTTTTTTTATTGATAAGTTACTAATAGCCATGTTACCAATTTGATATAATATTTGAATAGATCACACATTTTCTGGAAATGATAAGTTTAGCATGTTTAGATATAAATGCGTTGCATTGGTTGGGTATCTAAAGTTATGGACCAGGCACTGTCCACAAGCTTTTAGGCATGTTGACATTGTGGTTTGTAAAGTTCAAACTCCAAGAAGTTTATGATAAATGTCAATAAAATAAAGAGGAGTTGAAAATCTGTACAAGTGGGGTCAAACTTGATTGCTCTGGCTAATTTCTATCAGGTGGCACATGTGTGTAGATTTTGATTGGCATGCGATCAAACAAAGTTGTTATACATTTGTATGTTTGAATTCTCAGAATAAATAATGACAATTTCATGCACTAATTTCCAGTAATGATATCATGACTCTGAATACTTATACTTCAATTTGTAGTTTCTATGATGTCCAGGCAACAGCTTTGAAAATGCTGCTGCTATGTTTAGTCAGCTGTTGTTGAACTTGAAATAAATAATAACTTTTGGAAATGCAAGAAATAATAAAGACCTCCCTCACCAAATTCTAAAAAAATGGATGTAAAACACATAATATATGTTACTTGGCCTTCACATGAATTTTTACGGAGCAGAAAAAATTAATTGGAAAGAAAGTGATAATCTTGAATTGTCAGTATTGTTATGTTATGGCTCCTCGCTCTATAAAATAATCACTCACTGGTTCTATACTTCTGACAAAAAAATGCACTATAGGCAAAACAAAAATTATTTTGACAATGTAAACAAAAATCCTGGGTAGGGGTTGCATTTACAAATTAATGCAGCCCTGAACTATGGATTCTTGTTTTCACTGTCCAATAAATTTTTGAGTGGCTTTATAGATATCAAAAGGATTCAAGGATGAGCCTCTTCTGAAGCCTCAAAATCCAGAGTGACCATGACTCTGGTCAGTTATTGCCATCATAAATGTCAAGTGCACTTCTGTCTCTGAGTCTAGCCAGGTGATTGAGTGAGGTGACCTGAGAGGTCATTGTAAATAGCATCACACAATGTGGCAGGGCATGGGAAACTTGCCCAGTGCACTTTCCCTGAATTTCTTCTGGTGTAATGTGTTTTCACTGACGAGAATTTTTTTGATCAAACAAGTTGTCTTTTATAATTTGTTGAACATGTTCCAAAACTTGCTAATCTGAAATACTGTTGGTCCAAAACCAAACCGTATTTAACCCTGGACTGACATGGTTTTGGACAAGAGGAGATATCACATGTTTCCCATCATGCATTTTTTCCTATCTGATTGTATTGGAAGTCATTTGAATAATTAGCGATGAAACTATCCTAAATTAAAATTAATTGAAATTGAACAAATTGTATTAATTCTGATAGTTTGGACATACTTCATCCACCAACTTTTCATATTGTTTCTGTTCGTCTACCCTTGCTTCAGTCTGGTAGGCAGACCATAAATGTTTTTTCCAGACGACGTCGGTCGAGATCGTTTACAGTGCGGCTATGTGAGCTAGTGATTTTCTCAGCAATACCACAGTGCTTTCAAAATTAACCGTTACGAGAAGTGACGAAATTACATCAAACAGTAAAATTGAATGGAAATTTTTTTTTGATTATGCACAGCGGAGTGCGATGTCAAACTCTAAGATTAATATTTTTTAAAACAGTGGTATAGGCCTACATGATATGAAGTAATCAAAATGTTTAGTTTGAATTTCACATTTATGTGTTTACTGGGATACAGGATGGCAGTAAATCGCGTTTGCCCCCCCTGGTTCTTCATATAAATTGATAAACACCATTTCAATTAAACATGCCATCATAGAAATAGTAGAATATTCTGCTATTTCCATGGTGCTATAAACATGACAAAAGTAATGCACCTCACTTGAAAGTCAATTTCTTTGCCAATAAAAGCAATCAAAATTCTGAAGGTTTTTATTGCCTAATCCTCTTTGGACAATTCATTATATGATTATATTATAAATTATTTATCAACTGGATTATTTTTCAATTGGATTATTTTAACCTGTTCAATTCATGTTTAAGTGTCATCACTAATCAGTCCAGACATTGTTCACCAAAAATTGATTTAGTGCATTTTTTCAATATCACTTGAAATTAGATAATTGTATTCAATTACGTTGCATTCAGGTTCTTATTTTGTGATCTAATTGTTTTCTGGGCCATTGAACCCCCAATTGAACCATTTTCCATGATTGAACACATTCTTAAGGATTTAAATAATAAAGGAGTTTGTTTTTACTTATATTTAATATCTGCATTTCAAATTGATCATAAATACAGTAGCTCTGAGGAGCTTGATTTTAATTTCAAAATATGATTGGTTTGAGCATGGAATTTTTTTTCCCATGGTTTGAGAAATACCAGGTTTAGGCCCAGAAATACTAGGTCTACATTGAACGAGATTTTAGTAAATTTAAAAATGATAACAGTTGGTCTTCAGACAATTCTATATAAAGCAGCTGTTCTTTACAGAGTTCTATCCTCCCGGAGTTCTACCCTCCCGGAGTAAAAAAATCAAATTTGATACAAATTCCTAGGGTAAATTCCAGTATTTAGAAGAGCCAGATAGTAATGGTATAGAAAGGGTAGTACTATTACAAAAGTCTTTTCAGTCTATTTTCAGCTCTGAACCAGAGCTAAAATATGGTAAAATCTTATGCAGTGACATCCATCCAAGTTTGTTGATAATTATATCCTGCGTGCGACTCGCATTGGATATTGCACACCCAAAATGGGCACAGGCCTATCTTTTTTTTTTGTATCTTTTTTTAAGACAAAAGTTCTATCCAGAATGCCTAAGCAACTGATTCATCAAGCATATCTAGAATAAACAAAAGTGATATACATTCAAGTATTGTAATATTTGTACTTATTGTACAAATTAAGTAAATAGGAAACAATGAAGCAAGTGAATGTGACGGCTTGGCGCCAGGCTTTCTCAAGGTTAAACGCTACGTGCAATTTCTTCTACTTAAAACTAAGGTTGCGTTTATAATTCCATCTGAAAGATCAAAAATTAATTAATGTTATTTAGGAATATAAGATATTGACTAATAAACCTATTTGTTTTAAGTAATTACTTACAAATCAATTAGTTTTAGTTGCTTTTATTGATAATCAGGCCTGTTGATAATGCATTGTTTCCCTCAAATTATGAGATCTTTCCAGGAATTTAATTCAAGTTCAGGCAGCTTATACCTTAATTCAACAAAGAAAATCATCCTGAAAACGGGAAACTGAAATGGAGAATATAATCAATTTTCTAACGTTTTCAAATATAAATTTATTTTCATTATGAAGCAAGTGTGTAGGCCTATTGCTTTTCTGTTGTCAAAAGTTGCATGTACTAGAAAGTCACGTCACACGATGAACAGTGCGCTGACTTATGTGTACTGGTTGCGTTATACTGCGTTAACCAACTTGGTGTTAACATGCTTCTGTGAACCCTGTGCCTGCGTGATGCGATAATTTGAATATCAACTGTCGGTTCATCACAAATCAACAAAGGTATGCTGTTTTAGTAGGAATTGTAAATGGTAAGTTGTTGAATACTATTTACAATTTTGTGATTTTGCAAAACCATCAAAATTAAACCCCATCGAAATTTAGTGCCTTGTACTGCGTTTTCTTTTACTGTATAAGTGATATATTTTGCACTTCATTTTTTTTTTCGGGCTGTTTGCGCTCAATTCGCCTAGTGCAAAAATAAATATACCAGGAAAGTGGGCTTGTATATACATTTTTGTACCGTCGCTCGTTTTAAAATTAATGAGGGCAAAAATAAAATGTGCGAAATTCAAGTTTAAGTGTACAACATTTTTCCTTGATATATCATACCCGTGATTTGATATAAAAAGTACACAGTATACCACCAGAACAAAACATTTCAACATGCGCATTGAGAGATTCAAGAACCCTAAATATACCACCAGGTGTTTGCGGGACTAGCACACACGCAACATGATTTGAAAACTTTGAATGAAGGAGGTATAAATGTTTTCTAAAGTGGTTTCAAGAAAAGCTTGAAAAGAACCAAAAGAGCTGGTAGACTTGGTACAAGTTCATGTGAAGCATTGATTGTAAGTTGGCCACTTATATAAAATGAATTGCTTACATTAGCATCTCACTCTGGTTGCAACTTGCCAGCAAATTATTCATGATGATGTATCACTGAAAGCTCAGATTTTTATCATATGGTAGCTTTTTGTGCCCAAATTATTTTTGAATTAGGTGACAAAAAAACAAACAAAACAGTTTTATAGGCCAGACCGACTCAACATTTACGATTTGGAAGAATTTTTTTTTTTTTTTAGTTTTGCCAAATTCTTGTAAAATCAATATTTTTTTGGTCAAATTACTGAATTTTAACTAATTTTTTAAAGAACATTTCTTTGTAAAAATTGTGAATTTTTTCTCCCATTTTTTTTTTGGATTTTGTGTTTATTTTTGGCAAAAACAAAATTTTTAGAAAAAAAAATTGACCATCGCCTTAATGCAAAATTCATATTTATACCTCAATAAATATCAGTACTGATAAATATCCTGTAATTTTCATATTCAGATACAATTTTTACTTACTAGTAACATTAATTAATTGGCTCCAGCTAGATGCAAATCAAACTTTGGAAATTTGTGTTACAAATATACATTGAAGGTGGTGGTCTTTCATTTAAATTTGGAAAAAATGTTATGTTAAAATTTGTATTAATTACCTATATGATTTTAAAAATATGTAAGAATTGTTCAATAGTACAAATTTTAATTTGACAATGATTTGTCGTCAAGTTTAGGAGTTGAAAAATATAATTAACTTCGTTATCTACCGAAGATGAGTAATAATAATATAAAACATTTCCAACTGATTTTTGTAATGCATGTTCAAACATTGAAGTGAACAAAACAGGAAATATGGAGACGAACAGCAGGACTGGTAACAATCCCAAGTAATTTTATAGCTGGAGGCTAATCACCCGATTCAAAAGGCAATGGGATTTGAGATTTTTTTTTCTGAGAGAAAAAAGGATTTAACCATACTAAAATGTATGTATATACCATAGGATTTGAATGGTTCTGCTCTGCTGGTCCATAGAATTTGACCCCTATTTAGAAACCAACTAAATGCATTGAAGAAAATAACTCAATGAAGTTGACAGCTCCCAGCACTTGTTGAAAATGAACAAAAGTGGTCAAATCTTTTGAAACGTTTTGGCCAAAGAAAAACAAACCTACCTAGGTCATGTGCACTACCGTAGTTTACAAAGAGAAATAATGGTTCATTTTACCTTCACGCTGGAGTAATGGCGCCTTCTATAGTATAGGTGCTTGGGTGTGATAATTACACTATACCATGCTGGTTTTACAACTTTATAGCAGTACGACATGAACAGGATTTAACTTTTTTTTCCCATCAAAAATGTGCAATAATTGAATTTGAACATCTTAGTTAAGGAAATATATTATTAGATCTATTATCCTATAGTGCAATTGTGGAATATTTTATCTTGGAATATAATCAACTTCTGAGATTTTGTGTTTTGGATTCTTCAATGCTATGCTGAAAATAATTGGATTATTTTTATGTCGATTGTCAGTGCTTAAAATACCGTAAGTATTTGGGTATTGTATATTGTGCGGAGTAAATCATGGGTATGTGTCGTTTTTGTTTGCTCCTTTTGATTTTATTCTTTATTGTTTGCTCTATTTTGTTCTTTTTTGTTGACTCTTATATTATTGGACACAATTCAAGTTCAAATACATGTGTTTTTAAGTACCAATTGTGTTCCATGGAGTAGCAAGTCAAGAAACCTTTTGAAATTGTTGTTCATTTTCAAACTGTTTGTTTATTATTAAGTTAAAACACCTAAATGTAGGTAGTATACGCCGATGTCCTAAGCTTACACTGCATTATCTGCTAATATCAATTCTTTTTTTTTATTAACACTTGGCTACTAACCCTAATACCCTATCAAATACCAAAAAAATCATATTCTGAAAGTTGGGCAAACCAATTAAGTCCAAATATGTCATAGACCGGAGTAATATATAAGTAATTAATCACGAAATCGCTGCCATGGCAGCGCCTGATCGATGGCTGAATTGGGTTGGCGTGCGGGAGGTACCGGGTTCGAACCCATGTGGAAACACCATTTTTGACCTGCAAATTTCAAGTGAGGTGCAGGATTGTCTTTTTGACAAAATGTTCCCATTCAATGGCAATACTCCATTCATTTTTTGTTTCAAGAATGGCGCATTCTACTATTAAATGGACAAAATACTGCACCTTAATACAAATTTCTGAGGAGTTTCTGAACGGAAAAGTGAGGTTGGTGGTTGGGGCTAATGGGTGGTGATTTAGAATTGCAGGCTTATACCAGGGCTTATACTACTTGAAGTACAAACCAAAATTTGGCACCCTCGTTTCAATCGTGCACAAAGTGCTGTCACATATTGTCTATCAAGCGTTGGAGTGTATTGTCGTGCAAGTTTATTACATATATGCATGTGCCGGTTTGCATCATGTAGGCCTAGCCTAAATGCACAGATTCTGCAAAATTTTCTGTGTAGTTTGGTTTATATTTGCAAGTTTGCTTCTGTGATCATTAATCTGAACTTGCAGCATCACCTGCTATTAGTAATGACTACTTTATTATTTCCAGTTGGATGTATTTGTTTTTAATTTCACCATTTCATATGTTGTTGAAAACAAGTATCGGGTTTCCAAGTGATGAGAAACATTAATAGGGGATGACTTATTGTTCAGTAATATCAAAAAGATTACATTTTGCCCGAGTGAAAACAACAACAAGGTATTGCAGGTTGGGAAAATTAATTCTAAATCATTTCTCAAAGTCAACAGTAAGACAAAAACTTCATTTAACCTCGTCACATCTCTAGTGATATCGCTATACCTTTTTTGAAAAGAAATGTTTTCATGTGCCAGTCAGTCGTGATTTCTCTAAGTTCATTAGACTTTGATCTGTTTTGCCTACTGATATTTAACACCAAACTTGGTTATTTTCCCATAAGAAATTTTATCATGCAAAAATAGGCCGGCCATCTGCGATGTGAACAAGCTGTGTACTGTATGTTATGACTTTTCCCATCGCCTGCAAGAAACATACAAGTAGGCCTACTATGGTGTGACTGACTCAGTCGCACAGACTCAGTCAAAACTATCCCTTTAATTTAATCACACATAATCATTTACTTGCTCTCCACTACTACTATACTGCCCTTGTTGTTTTCAAGATAGAGAATTTTTATTTTGGAATCGTTTGTTTACAACAAGAAATTGTTATTTTTGTTTTCAATATGGCTACCAGATGTGTGCACTTGCATATAAAGGTTAAAGTTATGTTAGAATCTTGTGTAGAGCTATGATACGAACCCAGGTGGTATGCCAGGCTATGAGAGCAAGATGAAAAGTATCAAAGAGATCAGGTTATCAGCGAAGGAAACCAACCTAGTCAACCTACATTGCCTGCCAAACGATGAAACGTCAGCTTGCCAGAGGCTTGGGCCATCTCCAATTGCATAATTATAGTAGCAATAAATTTGAACTAACGCTCGATTCTCACTTAATGATGAGATCGGATAACATAATGTAGCGATGATGGATACCGGTGCTTTTGTAATCGCAAACCGAATGGACTTATGATTAATCCAATGTTGTTATTGCGTAGAATTGAGTTTTGATCTGGTGAAAAACATGAGTAAATGAAAATATGTTGATCTTGAGGACATCCAATATCGGAAAAAACAATTCTTGGAATGTCTGCAGATATATGTAAATATTTGACTATAAAATTAACACTAATTTGGCTGGAGGTGAATACTGTTTATTGACTGATGAGGATATTTGTACCGACTTTTCTTGGAATAAAGCAAGTAAAGTGTATTTTCCATCCAATTACACTTTGTGTTCTGAACATCCAAGACCTTAAATATATTTGTGACATTTGATGCTGTAGGACCCCAAACCCCAAAGACTTAGCAAATTTCAGGAAATTTTGATGCAACATTTTTACATAAGATTTCGTCAAAACCAATTCTCATAACTATTTGAAGAAAATTTATCCACAAAACAATCATTTCAAAATAGTTTCCATGATATTCCAATAAAAATAAAACTACATGTCTAAGTTGTAATGTTTGTAGTCCCAAGCAGGGGGGCAATTCAAGTTTTGAATTTCTTCCAGAACTTCATTGATTCTTTAAGACATTTGATCAAAGATAACATTTTGAAAATTTTCTCTCTTATGATGGTCAATAACCTTGATTATGATGGACGTGGAGTCAGTTGGGACTAAGAATTACTGTAGAAATTGATCCTTCTTCACATCATAAATAAGAATTATTCTGCATATATCTCAATCATATCTTGAAGTATTCCGTCATTTTTTATGGCAGATTCTCGTAGGAAAATTGATCTTGATGTAATAAAGAGAGTCCGCTCTATTGAGTTGGTTAGTTTGAAAAGCAAAGATACATTCTTTGAATTTGAATCCAATGATACAGCAAATGAAAAATAAACGTAATTAGTTGGGCCAAAGAAAAAAAGAACTCTGTCTCAGCTTCCCGAATTTTACCGCATTTCTTTTTTTAGGTTTTCAGGAGATTTTTTGTTTTGTTTTATTTTTTTCTTATATCAAGAGAGAAAAAAAAGGATAATAGTGACCTAAAAACGTAATAAAAAAAAAAGATTTCCGCGTGCGCATAGCCTTTTTTATTAAAAAAACCCCCACATAGCACTTAAAGGAACCTGAGACAGAGTTAATTCTTTTATTTTTTTGGCATAAGTCACTAACCCAGGTTGATGTTACTGTGATTAGTATGCACATATTTAAAGTATTCAGTCGGAGAGAAGGTTCTAAAAGCAATAAAACAAATGATACGGTACCCATTCTAATGCCTAATTTGGAATATTTGATGCATTTTAATTAATTTTATTATTTTAATGAAATAAAACAGTTACGGATATGTTGGATATTCGAGGGGGAAAAGAAAAGACTGGTTAAAAAAATGAAAAAAATTGGTCAAAACATGTTAAACATAGAAGTAAAAGTGAACTATAGGATTGAAGAGTTTAATAGCACTATATATTATTATATTTTTAGTAGCCATCACAATATTGACATTTATCTCAGCAAGATTAACATGGTATTTTAAGAAAATGTAGACAGTTTTAGTTTGAATTGAAGTAAAAATGATATGTGTAATCATTTTATTGTTTGACCAGTAAGATTACTTTATATTCTCCAGTGGATTCAGACAGTGGAGACCATTAAAACCTTCCCATTCAAGCAAAGAGAGAGAGAGAAAAAAAAAGCTGCATATCCGCAAATCGGATTAATGTTTGGCCAGTAGATGGTCTTAATAGGAGATGCCGAATGCATTTTTCCATTAGGGCACGTTTAGTTGAGGAAAAGATGCCCACACACTTTGTTTTAAAGTTCAGTTATATAGGACAGATATGTGATGCTTGATGATGCATATGTATGGACATTTTAGATTGATTTTCATAATCTATACTTTGATCAACACTAAATAGGCGGGAATTGTAAGGCTTTTCTTCACCCGCAAGTAAACATAATCCCACTTACACCCGCGCCGTAGATACTGATGCGAAAGTCACACGTACAACGCGCGCCGCGTCTCCTGCACTTGCGTTGTGTTAAGCTATGGGCACGCTTATCTATATCAATTCATGGTGTGAAGAGGCCCGCCTTTTGATCAAAGTATAGGTTAGGAAATCTCCCATGATTTTTTGTCCGAATTTATCGATCAGTTATCTTCATGGTTTCAAACGATTACGTTTAGGACTAGAGAAAACCTGTAATCCACATATGTTTCTTAGCAAGAAATTGATGATGATGATGACAATCAGGGATGTAACTTTTCAGGAAATTTCCTGAATTCAGGAAATTTACACAAAATATTTGTATTTTCAGGAAATTAAACCATTGTGCAAAAGAATAAGAAGCTGCTCAGTTTGAATCGCATTTTTACGCATTTCAGAAAATTTGATTGTTCATGTGTTACATCTCTGGACAATGATGACAAGGACCACGATGCTGATTGTGGATTAATTTTTTAGTTTAATTGAAATTGCCTATACACATTAACTTGTTTCAGTTTGTGAGTATATATGATAGAAAGGAAGGGGTGAAATCTAGTTTAAATGCCAATGGATTCTCATGCGCCTTTCTCAAAACTCAATCGTCACATTTGTGTGTATCAATCATCGGCAGTTTTTATGGTATTTGCTCTGCGTCATTTGTGCTTCTGTCACCAATCTGTTTAAGCAGAAATAGTTGTTCAGAGAAAGGGAACGAAAGAAGCTTGATGCAGTAATCAAATTACCCTGACAGCTATCTTCCATGTGTACATCAAAACAGCAGTAGGATGTGTTCTTAGTGTTTGGTATCAGATAATCAACTTTCTGTGTTGTTTAGTTCCAGTGAAAGGTAATTTGTGTTAGCAAAGTCAAAAACTTATTTTCTCTAAACTATGAAGACAAAAACAAAATTTAGGTACTGATTCAATGTCATGATAATAATGAAATCTATGCCAGGAATCTATGTATTTAATTTCACTATAGGCCCTTTTTGTTGCTTTATTCATTTCCAGTGAATGTAATCGAAGCAGATCACGGTTTGGTCATTTTCCTACTTTTAGTAGGAATTCCTACTTTTTGGTCATTTGGGAGCATTTTTCCTATTTTTTTTAAAAATCAAAATTTCCAAAAATTCAAGGTTTTTTAATTAAAGTGATAGAAAGTTGCATAAAACGGCTTAAAGGGTCAAAATGTGCATGAAAATAGAGATTTTAGCAACTAAAATATCCAAAATCTTCTCCAAGGGGAAGCTTTTCTCCCTCCCCTCGAAATTGGTATCCGATCGAAACTAATTTCCTGTTTTTTTTCCGTACCCAAGTGGCATCCCTGGGTCAACAATGTCATGATACGAAATCGACAGGAAATCGTATGTATTTTATATAGGCCCTTGTTGCTTTATTCATTTCCAATGAATGTAATCGAATGAACTAAGCTCATATATCTTATTCATTTGAAATGAATTTAGTCGATTTATATTTGACTTACTCCATGAAGTTGATACAGTTGTTCAAGTGTCCACCTGGCCACTTGTTTACCCTCCATTGTTTGCTTGTCTGTGCTTCCCTATTTATTTTCTTTTTCTACCTGTCTAGTCACTTTCCCTATTGAGTCCTTTATATAACATTTTAAAGGATTCAATTTCCCTGGTGGCATCTCTCTGTAACTAATGCTATCCCTGGGATAAAGCAAATAAGTTATTGTGCTTATGTCCAGTACTCAAAGCGACAATCTTTTCACCGTGTATTTTATAAATAAAACTTGTTTTCGTCGTCATAGTAATAGTGCATTTATTCAGTCATGTGTAGTGGATGATATGATTGTTGCAAATATGATTTTTGACACCTTACACAATGTTCATCTTGTGGAAGTAAAAGGCTCAAAGGAAGTAGCACGGTTTTGGTCAACAAACAAGTTCTGAAAGGGCTCCCGTTTCGACCTATTGAAAAAACTCGAAAAACATGCACATGCTACCACATGGGTTTGGGGTTTTCGTGATATAGTCCTTTCAAAGGAAATTTGTGCTTTTGCTGAATATGAATTGTCACTTTGTCTTTCTGAGTGGGCTTGACAATTGGAGCATGCGATTTTGAATTATTACAAGAAATCGGTGATAACCGTAACATTAAAATGTGAATTATATTGGTATCAAGGAAAATTGACTGTTTCAGAAATCCTATTGACTCATATTTCCTGAAATGGTGACAACTACTATGATGTTATTTCAGATGGCAGCATCATTTACATATTCTTGGAATGTTATGGATATTGTCAATGTATATCAATATTGACAATTATTTATTTTTTATTTTATGTAACTAGAGGCAAAATAGTACAAATATGTTTAAAAAAGGAATTAATTTTGAGTTGAATTACGATGATGTGCAAAGAGATGAGCTAAGCTGTATTTTGTGACATTTTGAGAGGTTTAAAATATGAAATTTATACCATTCAATGATCTATGTATTCGTAGCAACCCAAGATGCTTTAATAAACTTCACTTGTTTTTATCACTGAGAATAAAGTTACTGCATGCAAAAATGCTTTTTATTTCCAAGGTTGTTATAGAGTTCCCTTTTCAGTTGATTTCTTCCTTTGAGGCAACATTTTTTAGCTTTTTCTTTCACTTTACAGCTTTTTCGTTTTAAAAAAAAAAATCAAATTTTTCTCTTTTATTGCTTACTCACACTCCTATATTTTGAAGTAACTGCTACACATTTGACACAGAAATTGCTACACATTTGTTCATGATTCTAAGCAATTTATGTGTAAGCCTCTTTTCAATAAATTTGAGAGATAAATACTGTACAAATTTTTAAACAAAATTTGCACCAATTCAAAATGAGATTGGGAAAAATAATTGTACATTGTCTCATAATAAACAATATCAAACAAAAATAATGGTTGATTTTGAGTTCATAAATAATGTGTTTTTTCTGTTTTACTTTCCATTCGCAGATGCATTGTGGGATAACTAAGGAGCATACATCACAACGCCTTGTTCACTGATATATCTTGGTATTGAGATGGATTCCTCATTTGACTGACAGCAAGAGCATGTAATTACATTTAGAACTTAGCACACACAGGCAATCTGCTCGTAAACGCTGTTGCATGCGTTCGTCTGAGTGACAGTCGTATTTTACCCATCATTGGAAACTCTAGTTTGCTACAGTAAGTGGCATACAGAGGACGTACAGGATGTTAATAAGTGACCCAAGGAGGACTAATAGGACGCTAACTATGCATAAACTTTGTTGTTTTCTAAACTCTGCCCTGGTGGCATTAATAGTTTTATGTTCTGGATTTTATGGAATAAATGCAGACTCGTTATCAAGTAAGTAGTACTTTTTACTTTTTATTAATGATTTAATTTAATTATTAGTTCAAATTTCATTAACATTAATGTGTCATTTGAGTTTATTTATAAGCTAATATTAAAAAATATAAAGATATTTTAAAAAAATTAAAGATATATCTTTAATTATGTATTCACTGATGAGATTTGAACCAGTCAGTAGTTTTTACTATTGGCCGTTCATTACAAAATTGGTATATAAAACAAATATTGATCGCTCTTTCATACTGGTGATAGTTCTATTTCCCCTCCATGACCATGCGACTATCGTACTATTTTGGTGTCTTGGTAAATAGCATTGAATTGCATGATCATTTTGGGAAATAGTTTTTACTATTGTCCTTGTGGGAAGTCAATATTTGTACACTATAATAGTGACTTGATAATCATTGTGATCCGTCTGATTATGATCATTTTTGAACTTGGTAATTTATATTAATAATTTCAATGGCAGAAGTTGCAATTTGCCACAGTTTTAAGTTTTTTCTAATTTAACAGTTTCTAGGTGATGTGATAAATCTGCAGCAATTTGGTGCAGTGTATGAGCAATGCTAGAAATTGACAAGATTGTTATTTTATTTTTGTGTTAACTAGAAATTATGTAAAAAATCTTTAAATGCCAAGAGCATCTGAAATTAAAATTCTGTATTCTGTCTGTGCCCATGCCTGTTTTCCATTTCATATAGCATTTGAATTGATTCTACAAAAGACTAAGACTATGCTGAGAAATATGAAACGGATTGAATTTATCAATAATGACATTGAAAAAGCCTGTAAATTTTCATCGATCAATAAATACTTGCAGCTAAAAATCAGAATTTTATAAATGAAAATAGTAATAAAAGGCATAACCAGAAACTAGGTATAAAGAACGAGTTAATTGTTTATAGAATGTTCAGATTCAAAGAGACTTTGTTCCCTATGAATAAGTTGAAATGTGTATGAAAATGGTTAACAATAATTTTTGTCTTGGAGAAAAATGCTGTTAGCTACATTTTGGCAAGTTGTTGTGTTCAATAATCATAGTTCATTATTTGAAAACATAAGGCAGGTAAAAGAGATGGGGATGTGTTGTAATGATTGAGGAATATATATTGAATCTGTGGAAGGGAAAACTGTTAATGCAGAAAATAACAATATATATGTTCCTTTTATCTGAATTTGGTTTAAAAAGAAAGTGATAATACGTGGTACTTTTGGAATAGCGTGTGATTTTGACTGCATAGCTAGCTTTTATATGAGATTCACAGTGTGCGTGAGATGGAATTGATTTACCATAATGTATCACCAGAGTTATTAATTTTGTAGATAAATTGCTATCACTCCTGAATACTTTTGATCAGTACTATGTTCAACTCTTCACGCTCGTTCTGCACGTAACATTTTCAAGACACGGCATAAAAAGTGTCGTAGCTTCCGTTTTATTGACGGGTTTAGATGATACGATCAATATTTGGGGTGACATCTTGAGGCATTGAATGCAGATGCTGGCGAGCAGTTTAGGAGAACGTAATGTTTAAGTTCATCATCATATCGCTTGTTTGATGTGACAGTGAATGGTTTATCTTGGAATGAAATGTTGGATTAACCAATCCAATGAGATGTTAGACAAACGTAGCCCGAGCCCAAGGGAGAGAAATGTTGCAATGAATCGGATGCTGTCTACTGATGATATCGCTTTTTGGTTATTCCATTACTCAAGTTCACCAAGGTCATTTAGATTCAATTGTAGCTCGTTTTTATCGCATGAACAAGATCTTTAATTATGTATCAGAGCATTTATCATTTTCGATATCATAAAACATTGATGCAAATTCATCATGTTGTGTTAACCATTTCCATGCTGATAGAATTACTTTTTAAAATCAGTTATTGTAGGATAAAGGATGATATCTATTGCTGTAACTCGCAGGCATGATTATCTTCAGGTTTTTGCCTGAATTCAGGCAAAAATGCTTGGATCTTCACTGTACAAAAGTATTGGGAAATTCACATTTTCAGGCAAATTCAGGCAAAATTACAAAAAGCCATAACCATCCCTGAACTCGGCAAAGTTATTATCATTCGTAGCTATTCATCAAATAGACGAGATCTTTAATTTTATAAAACCATTAATCAGTTTTAATATCAAGAAAACATTAATTCATATTTATATTGCATTAACCATTTCCATGCTGATAGCATTGGTTTTTTCTGATGATTATTTTTTCTATTTTGTATGACCTTTTAATGTCTGTTGTTTTGCAAAATTGCGACCATTTATGTTTGTAGAAATGTTTTAAAAATATCAGTACACCATACGTGAATTGGTTCGTATGACATCGTAAGGGCATTTGCAAGCATTCTTTATTTAGAAAATTTGTCTTATTATAGGCCTAAATAATTTGTCTTTATATTATCTTCATTTCCTGTAACTGTTAATCTGCCTTTATTTTGTTTCATTTGCTATGTCACTGGGCCGTTTATTGGGCATTTACATTACATATGGGTCAAGTAGTCACATCCTACTTGAAATCGGGCTTTATGGGCATAAACTTTACCAAGAATTATAAGACTGAAACTGGGAGTTACAGCTTCTATTACTGCAAGCCCATAGCCTTGTTACTGTTACGAACTAGTACCGGTACTGGATAAATATTTTCATTTACAAAATAAAGAATTCATGAACGCCACAGCTCGCCATTCTATGCTGTGTTAGAATTTAAGCTTATGACGCAAAAGCGGAAATAGGTAGAGTCTACAGGGAAACGAGATTTAATCAGATCCAGGACAAGATGAGTTCTATTTTACGTAAACTTGCTAAACGAATGCCATGAAGCGCTTGCCACGATCTACATCCCTTGGTTCCAACAGCTGAGGTGACCCAAGTTCAAGATAACGATATAGATATCAAGTTAGATCACAGCAAGTCAACCAAGCATAAATAATTTTCGATTAAACAGTTGCATTTTTCGTAGATTTAATTGCGGAAACAGTGGTGAGTGAACTTTATAAAAGATTGCAGCATTGATCAAAGACATCATTTGTCATTGAAAGAATTTTAATATTAGTAGAATGTTTCTCTATCATTCCATTAGTCAAAATGGCGACAAAAGCAATTTATGTTATTTTGAGGTAAATATTTCATTCATAGAGGACAAGATATCTATCTATTAGTTGTGCTGTTGATTTTGATGATATGCAACTCAATGCAACAGGCAATGCAATACTGTAAACGGGAATATTTTCGCGAGCAGAATTTTTCGCGAAACCAGACAATCACGACATTTCCGCGCGTCTTAAATTAGCGTTTAAAAGCTTTATTACATAGACCTACACATAAAATGAATGTATTCGCGAGGTGTTATATTCGCGGTTAGATGTTGATTCGCGAAATTCGCGAAAATTAAACCCTCGCGAAAATAACCCCGTTTACAGTATCTAAAATTCTAAATCCTCATTTCCAGAATCTTAAAGTTAACAAATAGTTCATTTATTGTAACTTCAGAGAAATGCCTGTTGCAATTTAGTCCGCAAAAGACAAACAGACCTGTGGGGTTTGTATTTTATATCCCTCGAGTGAAAGGAAAGCTGTGTTAGATCAACCTATTTGCTTCATGATCAAACCAATTTATGAGTTTCATCTTGAGGCCTAGAAACTTAATGTGCTTCTTTGATATATAATCACTATGTAGGTAGATAGATCTTAACGTTCGGAATATTAAACCTGTAGCGAGCTTGCAAAACACACTAGCGCAGCGGGTCTCTTGAGTCCGCCGTGCTGTTGTAACGTAAAATTGGACTGTGCTCTTGGGAAGAAGGTTTTTAAAGCTGTTTACACCTTGAGTGGAATGTTTGTAAACAGGGGGGAAATAACTGTTATTCTTTGCTGAAGAGTTGCACACTTTGCTGAATATTTACTCCCACTCATACGAAATAATGATATCTTATGCATACAGATAACTGTGGGGTAATGAACTTCAGATCGGTCATAACTCGCAGATTAATTAAGTGCTGGTCATTTCAGGGGATTATTTATCGAGTGTTCTGAAATTTTATTCATACTTGAGATACAATTAGCAAACAAAACGTTACTTTAGAAAATCAATTTAATCAGTCTGATGTTCATTTTATTTATGAAAAATTAATATTCCATAAAATGGTTTTGTCTGTTCACTTCACTAAATTGCTATTCTGGTCAATTAACCTTACAACGTACAGCTTAGTCTTTTAGTTTGTCACATTGTCTGTAACCTCTGTGTCTTTTGACTCATTTATTTTTAATAATGGACTTGTTAGACAATGCAATTAACAAATCGTAAGTCATAATTTTGTACGGTTTAATTTATTAAATGTCCATGTGAGCAACTCCTTTATATTTTACATTTTATATGTACCTGATTAGACAAAGGAAGAGAAAAATATTCGTGTTGGGGCAAGATCATTTGTCAACGTTTCGTCCATATCAACTGTGATAAGGAGAGCAACAGGTAAAAAAAAAAAGAAAATATTGAAATTTGCAACAGGTTAAAAAAACGAATGAAATTTTATGGTCAACAACAATTTTCAAATTACAATTTTCTTTTATGACTCTATGTGGAATCAAAGCCACTACCTGCAACTAACTAACAAACTAACTAATAGTAATACTTGCAGTCAAGGTTCTAGCTAGTCAAATGTTAGTGCCAGGTAAATTTTTGAAATATTAAGGAAGTGCTTGCTATGGGCAATGATAGCCATTTGGAGATCGTCTTGAATTTCTCCAGATGGTAGTGGATGATATGATGGCGTACATTGTTTTTGCAGAGGACCAATTTGCTTGATATTTTAAGCAAATTTTTAGGAAGGAGATACTTGAGCTAATGCTATAAAGTAATGGTGGATGGATCAGGGGTGTGAGAGTTCAGATTTTAATCTGATTTCAGATTTTTTCATGCCTTCAAAAAGAGTCATAATTTCAGCTTTTTTGTTATTATCAGCCTGTTTTTTGGCATTTTGTTACTATTTTCAGATTATTTCAGATTTTTTTCAAACATTCACTCACAGCCCTGATTGATGCAATCAGGGTCATTTGGCTGAAGACCGCATAAATCAATAATGTCATTGACCAGTAATGTCATTGATCGTTCATTTCTAGCTCTTATCTGGTCCCTAGGATCTATGCATTGACACTTTGGCAAGAAGGGTTAGAAAGCTGGATTAGGACAACCTAAAATTTGATTATGACGGCACTTGAATTTTTAAAGGTGGACACTCAAAATGGCTGGTCTTACAGTAGGAGACCTAGTGTACTCCAATCCACAATGAACTATGCAGACTGAACCAGAGTTATTGTCTATAGTTCCTTTTGTTTTGAACCTGATCATAATTCCTTGAAGTTTTTTGCTTAGTTCTGGTTCAAGTCCGTTAAATACAGAAGAGGTCAGGAAGTTGGTTTAACGAAGGCCAGTCAGAATGGTTAATTGGTTACCTCATTGGTTGTGTGGTCAGATCAATTACAATGTATTTATTATTTGGTTGAAATTTGAATGCAAGATAATTGAAAAATCATTTTCTATCAATGATTTATTAACAAAAAATGAAATATGAACTTGCAGGTTATGATTAATTTGTTGATAATTAAGACTTTTGCTTCAGATTTAATTAA
>JXSR01S006052.1:36005-50562 GCA_000969725.1 Ophiothrix spiculata
CAAATGCACATAAAGCGCCGGGACCGGGACTCGAACCCGGGACCTCATTGGTGCAAGGCGAGGTAACTACCGCTGCGCCAACCCGCTCCCCCGCTAACCCTGAATTGAAAGGTGCTCCATTTTCTAGCCTATCCAACCAGAAAATCTATTACACTTTCCTGATCCAACTATGTCATAGGAAACAAAAAGTATGTTTTCACTGGGATTCGAACCCATGACCTCCGACTTCCCAAGCGAGGCACACCACTAGCAGGCCACCACTGGGCTGCTGCCCGGGCAGCGATTTCGTCCCCATATGCAGCCCGCGTCTATGACGCATTTCGGTGATTTTTGACAGTGAGTTTTAGGGCGGTTAGGGTTAGATAACTTATTTTACATACTGGATGTATTCAGTCCTAGTATATATACGAAACATATAGACCCTGGGTGAAGGTTGGTGTCGGTAGGAATTAATTCACATGCTTAGTTCAATCCATAGCAAATTGCAATTCATTTACAGTATTCATATTTTTCACATTTTAACCGTCAAGTGTTATCTTTTAATCTAGACCTATCATAGTAAAATAAATAAATACTAGTTGTAAATGTGAAAATAGCGTGTAAGCATAGAATATCGGGACTTCCTGTAAGAGTTAACTGTTTGATTTCATTTGAAAAGGTGTCCATAAGTCTTCGTCAGCCAAGCGGAACTATTGTAGTCTCCCTCCCATTTTTGTTGATTGAAATCAGGAGGAAAACATTTATCATTGTCACTCTGTTGCTTCTTTTCATTTGTACTGGTGACAAAAACATGACATTGAACTCTCCAATCCAGCAAATCTTCCCTGATACCAGCCCAGCTTGGTATTAAAGGCCAGGTGCTATGCACCTGGCTGGCTGGACTGCTTGTACCAAAATATATCTCCAGCTTCGCGCTATCTTGGTGTGACATTCAGCAAGATTTGGTACGTTGTTATGATTCGACAATCAGACTCTTGTTACGAGATACATAGCATATCCCTTGTATTCTACAACATTGTCCCGTGTATTCTCCAACATTTTTCAAAACCTTCATTAATGGATTCCTGGACATCACTTCCATAAATTTAAATTCTTTATTACAAGAAAAATTCTTTATTACAAGAAAAAAAAATTAAAAGTGCGATGTTGGTTTTGTATTGTGTAAGAGATTGGTACTGATTGATTATTATAAAGACCAAATCACTGTGTATTAACTGTTTTAACATTAAAATCTTCTTGATTTGTTATTATTTTGGCTAATTTTGTTGCTAACATACGGACAAACTTAGAACATTAGATCATTTTAATATTCAGCAAGATTTGGTTCGTTGTTATGATTAAAAAAATGCGGACTAATTTACTTTCCTGTATGGTCACATTGGCTTATGTGCGTTAATTGGCTGCTTGTTGCATACTTCCAAGATTTACAGAATATCTATAGGTGAATTTCCCTCCCAATAGACCATTCTTAATATGGACAATCTTAAAAAAAAAAAAGGATCATCCAAGATATTGTTACTCCCGGTTAATTTCTTTGAACAAACAGATCAAGATGCATTACTGTGTCTAACATGAGTCTAAGCCAGCCTGGTCTATGCTTTAACCCAAAATACACTTTATTTCCGAGAATCAATTTTTCGTGCCTGCAGATTTGAACTTGGTAACAAAATTAATTGGCTTGTTTGGGGATTAGTATAATCTTTAGATGTGATTTATTGTTTCAAAAACATATAAACACAACAACAGAGAAGGATTATATTTCTTGAATCTGATATTCAAAAATGAAGTTATGAAATATGGCTTCCTGTACAAGTTAAATATATTATTAATACTGGGGGAGGGGCACCAACATATGGAAATGGTGTTTATGACTATCACGGATTGATAGGATTTCATTGTAAAAGTTTTTTGGGAAAAATAGAATAAATAAATTAAATTTTTTTGTGTGACGTTTTTAAAAAGAGGGACATTCAACATTGAATTTCTGGTCAATGTCGCAGCAATTTCAGCTGCAGATTTCAAAATATGTGCAGTGCATTTAAACAAATATTATGTAAATATTTTGAAGAGATAATTTTTGTGTACACTTCAAGTGAAGAAGATTTTCATTAGGTTTGAGATTTCCAGAGTGATTTTTTACAGGTAGTTATATCAGCCATTATTCTGGAGTTGTTCCCCTTCCCCTCTCTATTAATAATACATGGATTAAGAGTCAAAATTATTTGGGCTTGAAAATAATTCCTTCACCTTGCATTTGTGCTGTGAATCGGGACCTAAATACTAATTTCTTGTTTGTTAATCAACAATGTAATAACGCAAATGACTGCTGTAGACCTGCAATTACCCAAATTAATGTGGGTTTTTTTCAAGTAGGTGAAGTCTTTACCTCTAAAGTCTTTTATTTCCTTGAAATGAGAATTGTCATTGTTGTAAAGATGATGATTTACTTTGAAAAACCTCAGGGTGTTTTATAAATAAACATTGAGACATTAAAGATACCAGCTTCAAAATACAACTGTTTACAAAGCATTACATGTACACCTATTAAAGCGTGCTTTTCCAAGTATGTTCAATTTCAGTTCAAGGAATTAGAAAAAATCACCACATTTAAAATATGGTCTCAAAGACCAATAAACATAAGTTGTGGTACCAATGTAGGCCTAAAGATACTGAACAACCAAGTGCTGATACAACAAAAATGACGAAAAAGCTAGGAAGGAAATTTTGTATAAACAGGCTCTTTAATTTGAGCAAGTTCATAACTCCTCCATCCAATTTAATCAGAAACCATTACAATTTTGTCAAAAGAACAACAGCAAGAGCAAGGTTTTAGTGAATATTTGATGACATAGTTTACACGCTCATCCATGTGTGGTTCCTAACTTGTATTTATCTATCTAAGTTAACTCTTTAGTCTTTAGAGTTCTTGATCTAGTTGCTAAATCTTATAATTAATATATCAAATAAATATGCAAATTGGTAAAAGGTTGAATTACTAATTGAAGTTCCTTATTGCTATATTGTAATGTAAAATTATTAAAGTAAACCAAGTTGCACTTGATTTATCAATGATATTGCAGATTGAAAATAACTGTGTGACAGAAGACAGTAAATTATGTTGACTTTTGAAGAAATTATGTGGAGGATATTTTTACTAATTTGCTTCTATAAAAAGTTTGTATCTACCTGAGTTGATGTTCATAATTTTGTTGCCCTTCTCTTTCCATCCACTTTGTGCAAGTTTTTTTTAAGGAGAGCAATGGAGCAAATTTTTTGCTAGGTGATCGGTAAATCATAAAATGTAAAGTGGTAATTTTTGAAAAATACGGAGATTTGAGAAAAAAAGAAATGCCACAAATATTTCTGTGAAAAGTATGTACTTGTAAAAAAGTGACGCTTGGATATCATTTACACTATTCTTTTATATAATTCTGTCATAGCCATTGGGAATGCACATATTACATAGCTATTGAATTTACTGAATACTATTACACTACTGATGTGACATGATATCATAAGAGAAAAGAGAGAATGATGTGCTCCACTGATCTATATGAGGTGAAGAGCCTCTAGAAATGTTGAAGATAAAGTACAATGACCTGTGTCATGATTATGTTATACATTATTGATTTTGGAAGAAGTAAAATATCTTTGTACTGTGTTTTAGTGCCTACACATTTTTGGATAATTTTATGGCTCATAGAAACTTGGGATACCATATAGGCCCTATGTGGTGCAAATAGTGATCAGTTTTAGATATGGGGGAAAAAAGAGAATTCCAATGTAATTTTAAAACATTCAAATGCCAGATATTTGGTTGTTTTCATCACCAAGCATCCATTTTGATTAGAATATGCATAGGTATTCAAAGCAATAGGAGATTTGTCACACCAAATGTTTGGTGATTCATAAAAAGTATGGATTGGCCCTTGTGAGTCACTAGTACCGAACTCAAACTTGATTAAGTTCTGATTTGTTCTCTTTGAGATAATCTCCGTCATTTCCTTCAATATTAGAACTTGTAAAATTTACCAAGTTTCAGTTAGGAGGTAGGTGTTGGATAGGTGTGAACATGCAGGACTTGAGACATTCCTGTTCATGTTAGAGACTTTTCAATTTATTTTCAGGCTTTCAAGGGTAATTAGTGCTAATCACTATATTTTTGAGTAGATATTCAAAGTCATTGAAATAAAAATCAAGGAAAAAAAATCATTTGTCTTGATTTGGAACAATACATATAAAAGTACAGCTCTTGAGTCACTTTGAATAGTTGCTATTGTGTAGGATTGTAATTCTCGGCATAATATTCATTTGTCTTTTTTTTCTGGGCTTAGATTGTTACAATGATACAAAGTGCAAGTTGCCCATTTAGATCAAATATTTCCATTGATTGTTGGTGGCGGTTCACAGAGCTGCACATTTCGGCACGCAATGCTGATAAGGGATGCTGACTTCTTTTGAAACCATACCTGTGCTGCTATCCTTGTTTTAGCTCGTATAAACTGAAGTTGTATACTTCAACTTGGCACTTCCACTTTTTGCCAGTAATTGTATCATTTATTTTTAGACTGCGAAGCTTTTATGTTGGGCTACATTGATGTAAAATACGCCGGGGTAGGGGATTCTTACTGATAAATGATATGGGAATGCTTTGAATCTTTGAGATACGTTTTCAATTTTGATATATTTATGATTGGGTTGGTTAAAAAAGCAGGTGATTTAGAGTGTACTATGCCTCACTTGACTTGTTATTCCGCATGGACTCAGCACACTTTACAGGGCACATACAATATGTTGCAGTTTAGTTTGCAAAATTGGGATTATTTGGAAAAATTTGGCCCAATAATACCTCATTAACCCAATATTGGGGGGGGGGGGTTGCAGACATTTGTATGTAGATGAGTCTCAATAATCATGCTTTTTAAGGTATAAAGATAATTGCTAACTTCTAAAATCTACTTTCAGCATCACATATTTGAAGAACCCCGAAACATGCCTCTAAAATGGAAAATCTAGATCATGGAAATGTACATGTTCTTTTTGAATTTGCTTCATTTTTCCCAATCAATCAAAATATACTCAGTTAACTTTGAAGGGAAACATTGTTTGATTTAAGTTTCAATCATCTCCAGTTTAAGGAGTCTGTGAATTGTTTCTTCAGATAGAATTTCCATGGTTAAACTAGACATTGAAACTGGAAACCGTTATGTTTCCCGATCACAAGTACCGTACTTCAAAAATAGTTATCGTGATTTTGCAGATGACGGAAGATTTGTACTGTTTGTTTTTGAGGGATGATGTTACCAACTTACCATCAATATTGAATTCAAAATAGGTCAGCTAAATTCTAATATCATGTATTCTGTAACATGCCAAACACAATTGGTAACTTGATATGGAATCTTCCAATGAAAATATTATGCAACTTTTTAGAGTCAATATGTTTGAAATTTGGGATTGTCAGCAAAGGAAGTATTATATGAGATTGCTATTTCTGTTTTACTGCTTGAAGTGTTTATCAGTTATATAACAAATATCACATTCTTTTTTCTGAATTCTTTAAAAAAAAAATTACTTATGGGAATTGCTGCAAACAGACATTCTAATAAAGATGTGATTTCTTAATTTAGAGATTTTGTAATGATAGGAAATTTTCAAAAATGGTCTTGCAAGACGTTTGAATTCTCAAGGTATTACTGTCATTTTGAGAGCCTGAGCAATCCAGGTTTACCCTTGGTAGATGTTGACTGCACATTCAGTAGCTGTCTTTTAACTCAATGTGATAAAGATAGATGTTGGTTTGATGACAGCTTCGAAGTTAAAAACATCAAAAGTTAAAAGAATCAACCAAAAAGTGAGGAGGGAGGGGACGAGAAACAGCGTTGTTTTTTAATGAGGCCTAGTTTATGCATCCTGAAGTTTGTACAAAATTTGACCATGTAGGGGGCCTATTTCCTTGTTATTTGGACTCTTTCTCCATTTTCTAATTGTCATGACTGTTGGATTTACAGCAGAGTTCGGGTTACAGCCAGGTTTTTTTTAAACAAATTGACTCCATATGATGACTCAATAAAATCCCATTAGTCAAATTTATGTGTCATGATCCCACCATTAGTACCTCTGTTGTTCTATTTGAAACCAATGTTGTAACCCCAACACCTACACACTGAGGTGAACAGTTTCTTTTCACAAATTTAATAGAATCTACAGGTCGTACAACGGTATCTGTAATTTGCATTCTACCTTCTGCCTACTGCATACTATTGGCCAAAAATAATAAAATGTGTGTTTATGGGCTCCACATATCAATATTCAGGGCCAGAGACATTATCGCTGAGGTGCTAAGTTTCATAACATCCAATGATATTCATTGAAATAGTTTACTAAATGTTTAATAAGGCTGAATTCTTCATAGAAGTGAATTGTCTGGTTAAATATGATTCATATTATTCAAAATATCACATATTTTGGGTTGTTTGGAAGTCCAATCAACACTTTTAATTTTAGAGTTTTAAACACAGCTCATGTATAGTAGCATATATATGGTTAATAGTCTAATATGAACGAACATTTCAATGACCCTTATTCCATAAGGGAATTCCCTATTTCTGGAGCAGAAGTTCATACAGGTGAAAACAAACTTTACTTAAGGGACCATTGAGCAGTAAATGTTCAGAATTGTTTATTTAGTTATTTCAACTACATCCATATTATAATATGCTATAAGCCTAGGTCACTTGTAGGCCTATAATACATGTACTGGTAACATAAAAATGGTAAATCAAATTTTAAGCAAACTTTAAGCAAAGAAAAAAAAGCTACGATTTCAGGCTATATTAATATTTAAAAAGTACAAATAGGTAAAAAATAACAATTCCAATGATAATAGGCCTATTCACCCTTAAAAAGTGAGAATTTGGTACAACTAAGGCCGAAAACATAGTCAGCCTCAAAACAAAATTTTCGTTACCAAACATTTGGTCGTGACGTCACCTAACATTTGAATCAGTCACTTTTGGAGCAATGTATATGGCAATTCAATACAAGCGCAAAATTTTATTTGGTCTCAACTCGGTATTGAAGTTATTTTATTTGGAGTGATTCATCATTTTGACAAATGTTGGTAGTGAAAATTGTGTTTGGAGGCCGACTATGTTTTCCACCTTACATTATTCAAAGTTGAAGCTAAAATAACAAGTTTAGCGACTTGTTAAAGGCCCTATAGGTACTAACTAAGATTCCACATGCATATGGAAATTCATAAAAACTGTGAATCAAGGAAGGGATGATATTAAGGGAGAATCAAAACAAACGAACAAATCTTTATTAGATGATTTTCCACCCAAATTGCTCCTTAGCAAACCGTTGACAGATTTTCGTGTGCTTGCCTTTGGAAATGACTTTATTGTAATTTAGAAGAGATAAATACATCCAAAAGCATACAAAAATGGTTTGGTAGATGCAAAACATTTTTAATTTATTTCTATAGAAATCTCTTAATTTTCACCTGCGATCTAAAAATTCTAAGCTTGAATTGCTGACTATTTTGTTATCTTGCTCTATCTGTCCAGAGGTTTACATATACAGAGTGCCTTTAAAAGAAGGGCCATTAATCATGTCTTAAAATACCTGCAGTTTTTTTGACCTACTGACTGAACTTTCTGTGATAAATGATGATATGCTTATTCTTGATATGTAGGACATCCACTGCAATGTCAAAGAGCATCTTGGGAGAGCTACAAATTTACTTGGACTAAATGAACTTATATTATCACGGTGTCACATAAACATTACTTTCATATTTTTGGCCAATTGTTGATGATTCACCACAAAAGAATGCAGTATGCCAGAATGCAGTAGGCAAATTACAGATACCGGGTCATACAATGGCAAATCATTTGTCTTAGTCTTTTTCTGTAATTCCCGACCAACAGTTATCCGAATCACCCACTGATTTTGAAAGAAAGCGGTACATGAAGAAAATAAACTGTCGCAAATCTATTTAAATGCGAAGTCTATTTATGCAACCAAAGCGGAGACCGACTACTGTATTGGTATGGAATGAAACTTTATCAAGAGAACTTTTTTGTTTTTCACACACAGGGGTGTGTGACTGGCTTAATGGCGATGCTAAACGATCCATCATTCTTGGGTGAATGAATAACACTATTGGCTTAACCTGGCACAACGATTTAGCTCGTTGCCTCCAGTTGTTTGCCAGCTTTTCACAACTTCAAACTACCATGAACATGACCTCAGTCTCATCTCTCAGTGGCCAAGTTCATTATCAGGGTGGTGTTTTTAGTAACAAATCCAATGTCATGTGGATTTTATGGATTGTGAATGGTACATGTAAATATGCCAGCCACATTTGAAGTATCAACAGAGCGACTCAAAGTTTGGATAATTGAAGCAGTACCTCCTGTTCCTTGAGGGTAAACCAAACTTAGTTAGTACCAGGTATTTGTGTGGTTGAACTTGGACTCAAAATTTGCCTTAAACCTTAGCTTAAAAACAGGGGTTTAGATGGAACTGTTAATTACATGTAGAGCTTTGTAGGCATATATTTTTCAAAGTTATTTTCCTCTTAAAATCCGAATGAGTTGCCCCTTACTATTATTGTTTCAAATAAATTTCGGATATGAACATGATTTCTGAACGCAGCCACTGCGTATCCACAAGCTGTGACAAAAACGGGACACCGGGAAGTACGCAACACCGTTTCCAATCAATAATCCATAGTGCCGCGACATCGCGCGTGCCTGAAAAGCGTTGTGTACTCGCATAAAATGCACATGCAATTGTGTTACGCAAGGCTCTAAATTTTCGTGTCCGAGAATTATTTGAAACAACAATAGGATACACGCTTACAAACTCTACACTAGGGAAAGAAGTGATCATCATTCCAGAGGCCTACACAGTACATACATACCACAGAACTGAGAATTTATTGGCCTATATTTTGCCTTTCAAGTATTATTTCTTTTTGTCTGTTTCTTTAAAATTCAGGGTAAATGAGTTTCATACAGAACTTGGAATATTTTGCAACCATACTTCTAATGCACTTTGGAGTTGTAAATTGTAGGCCTAAAATATTGGTAATTTTGGTGAAGTGTTTATAAAAATCCAACTGTAAAAATCCAACTGTGAGTTTTGCACAAAGTGCAATTTTTATCAAATTCAAACACAACAAAAATAATTTTCTCAATCTAGTTATTACGCTTAATATTTTAGCAGAATTTAATCAAGTTTTTTGATCATAGAATCAAGTTATATACAATAAATGTAACACATTGTTATATGCTATCAAAAGAAATGATATCTGGCTTAGATCATTGACAACTCTAGATAAAATAAATAACTTGTAAAAGTAAATTTATACCTTAATACTCACACTTGACATAAGTTGTTTGTTTGGATAACACATTTTGAAGTATGCACACATGATATGATTTACAAGTTCGTATTTCAAATGAACACTGCATCGGGAAATTGAAAAATACAATTTTATCTAACCATGACGGAATTTTTATATTTTCAAATTTAAACTGTAGGTGGACTTGTACTCAACAGATTTTCAAATATGGAAGTAGTGGCTTTGGTTACTTTGACTTGAGGCAAAAGTTTTGTTTGGCCTGGCCAAGTTCAAAAAGATCGAGCATAACAACAGACTTGGTTTTCCATTTCTGCTCAAGTTGACCTGGAAACTTTGTTCATTGACCCCTCTGAGATGTAATGAAAATGTGTTTGATTTTGCAGATATTTGGAAAATTGGAAGCCGGTATAGGCTACTGTTCACCAATGGCTCGATTTGTTTTTTAACTCTGCAATGATACACAATGGGAGATATAGAATGTTGTGATGTGCAAAATTTTTGCACTATGCCAAATTAAATCCTTTGAAAATTTAGTATATATGCAATATTTTTCATCAGTCAAAAATGATTGAAATCAAATTTCAGGATTTTGTACCACAAAGCAATATCTTTCTGGATTTCTTGTCATGTCAAATAGTATCAAATTAAAAAAAGAAGACAAATAAATAAATAATAAATATCAAAAAATGTGAGGTTTCAAGGACACAACAAGGTTTGCAGTGGATTTGTAATGATCACAAAACTTAATTACACTGAACCTGAAAACTACCATCATATCTTGTGTTCTAAAAATTGAGGACCCTAGAACTAAAAGGGGGTTAAGTCACAAAATCTTGAAAATTGAGTTGTGTCAATTTCCTGCTACATTGTACAGAATTCTCATTTCTACATTCTGTACAAGTTTGGTAGTAATTTGATGATCAGAGTATGTGTAAGAGTCACTGCGAGATACAGCAATACCATTCAAGACAATGCAAATGATATGATGTTTGTGCCATTTTCTCAGTTTGTACTCAATGTGACTTAACCCCCTTCTGGTTCTAGGGTCCTCAATTGTTGAAATAAAATATGGTCTTGTGGCTGCCTAGAAACATAGAACACATTTTGCATGACTCGTGCAGCCGAGGTAAAAGTTTCTATGCATCGGTTTTTCGTGCAATTGGTGACACAAGCTAACATTTTGTGTGTTCAACATGATCAATGTTATTGTGAGATCATGTGGTACTCCTTCTGAAGGGGATTACATAATAAATGATTCAGAATAAGAACTTGGCAAGTAGCAAAACATGGTATTGAATAACACTGACAAACATGTAAATGTTTTAACTTGCCAGGATTTCAGATTTATCAAACATTGATAAGAATTTATTTTAAGACGCATTTTTTTAAAAGTCTTGGAAAATGCGTCATTGACCTCTGTGTGATATATGTAGGACTGGTGAAAGGAGAAATGGAAAATGATCCATCAATTGTTAAGGGTTATTATACTCCTCTTTTTCTCAAAGGAGTGAAATGTTGGATTGATGGAAATTCTCTTTTGTACTTTACAAACTATAAGCTTAGATTACCATTGTGTTTCTGTCTGTTCATCAGAGAATTTGTGAGAAATTGTTTTCAAATTTCCAGACAATGCTGTAGTCTACAAAAGGAGCTTACTTTGTAACCAAATAAAACGGATCAAATGTACACACTTGAAATGACTACCTCTTATGCATATTGTGTTGAAGTACTTTGAACCTGGACTTTTAATAGAGGTAGAAGGTGAAATTGATCTGCTTTCCTTGGGTGACCAGGTGTTAGGTTGCTGAATTCGGATTCCTTTGCCGTTTTTAGGTTGCAATTTCTGTTTCCATCTTTGAACTAGCTATCGGAATGATTTGTGCTCATTTTAACATACCTCCATCCATTAACCCTTAAACCCTACCAAACATCAAAAAATCACAATTCGCAAAGTAAGTCGCAAATACGTCATTGGCTGGAGTTAGCTAAATTGCTGCCATGGCAGCGACTGCTCAGTGTCTTGACATAATGATGATGGGGTTTGGTTTGAGGGGCACTAGGTTCGAATCCAGGGAGAAACTCGCCATTTTTAACTTACAGATTTCCAAGGAGGAAGTCAAGGGGATTAGGGTTATAGGTGGTGATCAAGGTGCTCATGTACACGAGAGAGGTGGCTTTAGTAGGTTTGGACAGAGATTTGGAGGGGTGTATTTGTGATGACTCATCCCGAAAAGGGGGACTTTGCGACAGAACACTTTTCGAGAAAATGGTGAAAATAGGCAGCAAAAAATAAAGAAAATAATAAGAATTTCCAACAGATTTTTTATTTCCTTGATCAATTTCAACAAGTAAGGTGTCATTTTAAAGCTTATTTTCAAAATGCTATAACAGATGAAATGATAAAATCAAAATTGATATCATATCCAAAGTCGTCCCCCCCTTTTTCGAGGTGAGCCATCACATTTGTTCTGCAGATGGGTTTCTAGTTTAGGTTTTGAATAAATTTCATTTAAAGTTGAATGATACATGATAATCCTATATTTTCATCACTGTGATACAAAAACTGCAAGTCTTGTCAACATTTGCTCAGCTGTAAATGTAGGCCTAAAATAGTTCCTCCTTTGTATTTTTGCAGCACAGTAAGTAAAGTGTAGTTGAAATTCCTCAGTGCTTTTCACAATCCATGAGAGTAATCTTGAGTATATTTGTATATATATAATTGGATTTTTGTCATTTGCATGTAATTTTGCTAATGTGATCATTTAGTAAAAATGTGAAAAGTTAAACAGTATTTGAAATCGAAATTAGCAAGGTGAAAGACCAAACTTTAATTACTAGATAAACTTATAATAATTTTCTGAAAGTCAGACTGGAATAGTAGAATAGAAACTAATTGGTCTCATACAACATTAATTTTTATGACTTGTACGATTGTTCTGGGTTAAAACGTTGAACCAGACTTTTGATAACATTCTCTTTGAAGCAGATGCGTAAGGATTGTTTTTGTTGGTGCACCTATTAGTAGAAATGGATCATAGGATGTGATAAATGTTTCGCATGACAGCGCCGATGTGATGCATCGGTAGCACATGATTGTACAAATTTACTCTGGCGCCAGAATTGTGGAATTAAATGGGTACAGTAACCTGATAATGGTTATGTGGTTACTGATTTACAATGAAGGGATACATGCTTTGTAGCAATGTTCTCTTTATGTAGTCAGGTAAAGTTGAAACCAAAGTTTATTTGCCAGTGACTTGTGTTCATTTTTGAAGTGTTAGACCAGACTCCATTATCTCAATTCCCTTTTACAGGGACCATCAGAATCAATGTGGTGGTGCACCTTCCATTCACATTGTGCAGGTGCAGTGCACCATCTATTGCCCTCAAAAAATCACAGTACATCATGACAAAATCTTGACAAAAATGTTTGAATTAAGCCTAAAAAAATAATTGTTTGATTGGCGTAACATAGAAAAAAAAAATAGGGTAGGCAGGTCAGACTTTTTTTTTTTAATATTTTTTTTCTATTTTTTAAGTCTATGTTTCACATACAAGAACACAAAATATACAACACATATACAAAAACATCTTCACTTTTTCTGTAACACATCTTTTATTTGTCATTTTGAATGTCTTGCAAGCCATATTTCGGGGCCCCCATGAATCGATTGCCATCAAATTTGGGATTTGGAGGTTTTTTACCATGCTCAAAAAAATAAAAAGTATTTAAGGTCGGTGGTAAAAATAGGGTCGGTCGGGTTACGCCAATCAAACATTTTTTTAGGCCTTAGTGGATATCATTTTTTTAAAGTAAATAAATAAGTAAATAGTTCTATCTTTTATTGCAATATTCTTATATCACAAAATTAAATTGTCTTGCTGGTGGTAATTTTCAAAATAAAATAACTTACAGAATTAAATGTTTAATAGTAGATGATTGTTATAGCAATATTCAGTTTGGGGGCAGTTCTGTAGTTGCGGACGTACACTTCATAGACTTTGAGGACCCAGAGCTTCCAAATTATGAAGTCTTTGGATTTTGAAATATGTGTATTTGAAATATCTCTGATAGAAGTACAAAACCTGAAAATTTCATTCCAATCCCGTTCTTAGTTTGCGAGGCAGGTCACGACAAACCACCGTTGCGGACGTATTCACAGAAAGTGCATTTTCTGGACTCTTTGTGTTTCAGTCAAAATTGCTATGAAGTGTGCAGATCTTTGGTTGAAACTAATACAGTTTTGTTTGCAAGAAGGACCAAACTTAAGAATGCTAGCAAAGAAAAAATCAGAACTTAAATGTTTAAGTTATAATTTCACAATGTTTGACCGTTGCGGACGTACATTTTTTGAGTTGCGGACGTACTCTATGAAAATTTCAATATGCACTAGATATGCACGTCCGCAACAAGTTGCATCCAATTTTTCTTAATAATAAACATGGATTCAGAAAGGGGCAAAGTTTCAAATCAAAGGAGTTTTAGCAAATTAAAATATTTGCAAAATTAATTGGTTTCATGCAACAAGAAAAAGTAGTACAGGGTGGCTGAAAGTAGCATTTTTTCAAATGTACGTCCGCAACATGCCATTTTTGACATTTTGTCCATATCTTGTAAAATCTGATTCTAAAGCAAATTTAAATATCAATTCATTTGACCATATGCTATAAACTTTTATTTGAGACATAAATGGCGTTATTTGAACGATGTTTTATTTTTGACGAAAAATGGTTGACCTAATTACGGAATAGCCCTTTATCAGTCTTTGAAATATCTGTTGGCTTAAATTTGCGATATATAGCCGGAAATGGCCTCCGGAAACTATAGAAAGTAATATTGAGTATTGGTTATGTACACACTAATGGTAGAGTTACACCGTCTTTAACTTAAATTATTTAGCACTAACAATAGTAACATTAATTATGTACCAGTTAAAGATGTATTTAGTAAAACAAGGTGCTATAAGCTATCAGTGTAACATGATTAAATTATACATGCTGAATTATGGATGCTGTTTGTAGAGTGCAATGGTCTTGAATTCTTGATGCCATTGGAACGACATTTATTATAGAATTTAAAAAATTTAAAAAAATGCAAAAGCAATGTGAATCTGTGATTAATACGTTTGAATAAAAAGAGGCAGGAAGACTATTGCTATATGTTGCTTTACAATGTAGGGA
>JXSR01S006052.1:56638-66836 GCA_000969725.1 Ophiothrix spiculata
ATTTTCTTCATTCAATTTCAGATGTGCCACAGAATTTTACAGCAACCCCATATAGTTCAGAAGAAATTGAATTATCATACGTACTACCAGAAGGAACTACTCAGATCACCGTAGAATCTTGTAGAATAGGTATGTCATAGTGATGTGTTTTTATCTCGGGCAAATGTATAACTTTGCAAAATGTATTACATCGGTAATTTCAAATATGTAATCAGTAGAAAGCTGTGTGATTACGAAAAATGCCTCGCCAAACAGGCCGGCGGGAAAAATGTACATGGCCATCCCTCGGCTGTTGGGACCCGACTGTTGTTAGATTACATCTGTGGATGACCTTTGTTCTTTGACTAGAGATAAGAAGTGCATGTAGAATGTTAACAACTGATTTTAGATCAGGTCATGTTAATTCTGATTCTCAGAGTAGGTTTTTGCTGCAGATATTTGTTGCAAATTCAATAAAAAAAGCATTATGTTGTGTTATTCCAAGAATAATAGAATTCAATCGAAATACCAGATAAATGAGTTCAAGATGTCTATATCACAATTCACCTATTAGAGATAGGGTCCGTACTTTAGAAATCGTTTACATCCTGAATCTCAAAAATGTATCTTCATAAAGTATGTTAAAAGTTGCCTTCATTATATATTAGAAAAGATCCTAATTGACTTATAAAAATCAGTGTTGACTGGTTGAAGCAACCAGCCATTGTAATTTTGAGTTTTTAGTTATTATTTTTGAAGCCATTGAATGTACATTGATGTGCTGCCTAAATTTGTATATATGATCTTTTTGACAAATAAGCAGTGTTCAATTACTTTTTTCTCCCCATATAGATCCTGACATATGGATAGACACATATTGTAAAACGGAGGATATAACAATCACGGATAAGACTTTAACTAGACACATGGTAGAAAATGTCATGCCAAGTCGTAATTATACCTTCAGAATACGGGCTAGGTTAAGCGACGGGACGATCGGTAGTTGGACAAATAATGTCACGGCTTCTGGAAAACCACGAGGTAAGCTTTGTTTGAATGCGATTTGGGGTTCTCCACACGGGAGCATCAATCTGAACTCATTTAGATTAATTTTGTATTTCTACATTGCAAATTGTGTTGACACGGTAAGGCATAAATCTGATTCATTGACATGCTGGGGTGTGTGTAAGTGGAAATAATATAACCACGCTTATACGCGTAGTCATTGTTGCGTTGTGATTATTTGCTGAAATCCAGTTTGATGCATATGCATCTAAATGTGTGAAGTCCAGATGAGTTCAGATTTATTATTCCCATGTAAAGAGCCCAACTATCTGAGCAAATCACAGGATAAACTTATATGTTATATTTTGGTCTTCATACATTGATATGTGACCTTGTTCAGATATCTGAAAAAGTAATGTGAAGGTTTTACCATATGATGGTGTTGCCAGTTGGTTCTGATTAATCATGGTGGAAGATTAGCAAAACAACCCATTTATGCTCCCCAGGCAAAATTTCAAGAGATTTCACAAAACAGTTAGCTGTGGTTTAAGTAAAATCTAGTTTGGCATGAAATTTACCACAAGTTTATTGTAACCTTTTTTCAAAGGCAAACACTAAATTGAACGATTTTATTAAAGGTAAGTTCAGAAATTAGAAGTAAACTTTTACTTAAACTCAAAGGCCCGTATTCCAGAAAGGTGTTTAGCTAAACCATGTTTTAACTGAACTTCAACTGTCCAGGAATGATACACACCATTGCAGCTTTCAAGTGGAACAGTTCAATGAGCCGTGCTGTTGAGGAGAAATAGAACCGTGGTTTAGCTAAACTCCTTTCTGGAATACAGGCCAAAGTGTCCAAATATGTTTAAATAGGTTAAAAAGCACACAAATCATTCATTCGTAAGTTACACAACACTTAATTCTTGAGAATTCAGTCCCAGATTTTCATTTTAGAGTTGACGGCAAGGCTTTCAAGTTAATTTTTAAATAGGGTTTTCCCCGCATACACATTATCACCTGAATACTGCCGTTGCCAACCCCATGAGAACAATAACGAGATGCGCCATCCATCTGAATGTGTAAAAATATCATCTTTTGTTTGATAATATTGTCTCAGCATATCACCCTAGAGAAAAAATGATTGATTTGAAATATTTTAGTTTGGTTTATTGGATAAAGTGACATAACTTTGAGCCTTGGAGGTTTTTAATAACATTTTAGCAATTTGTTTTGTTGAAAATATACCTGGGTAGAGTTATAGATCAATATTTTTTTATAAAAATGATGTGGATGCAAGAGGTTGCACTATTGGCTTTAAGGATTTTTTTATCCAAAAATGTGATTAAAATCAGTAATTCTTGTAGGGTTCACTTCCTTTCCATTAATTTTTTGGGACACTGGTAGAGGGGTAAGATTAGTGGATTCGAGCTTTGTCATGCCACTTCAGTATTGAAGCAAGATTTTGTAACTTCTGCAAGTAGTGTCGACACGACTTCACATTATTTTACATTTGCTTCATGTCATGTTGAGCTAGAATTTCTTTGAAATGAGAAATCGTATCATTTTGTATTACGTAAAGTAGTTACAGATTTAAATTCTCTGTTCCTATTTTTATACAACATTTCAAAGTGGAGTTACATTGCCTAAATTATTTTGAGAATTGGCTGTCAATCTTTTTGTTAAAACACTAACATGATTAATAGAATAGAAGTGTGCAAATCCTGGAAGACATGTTTGTTCTGAAACAATATGGCATTGACATCATCCGTACTGTCAAATTCTACCACATATTCCCCAAATTAATAGGTTCCTTGTATTGATTTTGTATGTTAGTAAAAGTTGACTGAAACCAGCGTGCCTTGTTTCTTTGGGAGTGCATGAACTTTGAAGGGTCGAAAGGTCAGTTTGACTGGAATTAGGGACCATTTGAGGCTTGTAGAGATTGCTTTGATAAAGTTGACTTGTTTACAAGTGAATTCCAGTTCTCCTGGGTTAGCTAGCTTGATGGTACTCTGTGGTGATGAACCTGTCTGGCTGATAGTTCAGTCTGAAATTGTTTTAAAGCGCTCAAATGAAAACTTGTTGTCTTGCCGAAAGATAGAGGAGAATCGCTTAAAAGTGTTAATTGCAGTGTCAAAGTTTTGTTGTAAATATTTAAGTAATTAATTTAGCAATACAAAGATGGGTAATCGTTTGGAAGAGGTCATCTCAAGTTTAATTGTGTTGTTTGCAAAGTCAAGGCATTTGTTCGGCTTTGTAAGTTTTGCTTGATTGGATTCATCGGCGGTAATTAACTTTGTATGGGGACAAGATGATACTGGTTATCATAGGAAACGTAGTAGAGATGCTATGTGAAAAGACGAGACTCTCCGGTCATTGGTCACTTTGGTCATCTTATCACAAATTGGTTAAGATTGTAAAATTAAATTATTTTTGGTATTTCTCTTTAAGAAGTAAGTTGTAACATTTTTTACTGTGTGGAAAAGAAGTGAGTTTTCAACTGGGATCTTCTTTCCTGATGATTTTTTCAATGGATTATTTACTGCTCTTCACAACAGTTTGTTAGCCCAGTATGTTGTGTTATATTATCAAACCCTCGCAAGCTTTTAACATAAAATGAAAGACCATATTCATAATTAAGAATTGGCTTGTCCATTTGATCATGTAACACTCGTAGAACTGCTAGATGAGTGGTGGTAAAATTGTAAACAAGTTTTTCTAGGATGTGTCACTAGCTACCATAATTGGCAGGTCCAGAATTGACCCTTATCAATTAATTAGCAATCACATACCTTCACTAATTAATAACCTAACATACAATTCCAAACGCTTCCTTGATTGTGTGGTAGGCGCTATTGTGTGATAACGAAATGCAGCGGCGGGGAAGGAGAGAGAAATAGAAAGAACATGTACCAAATGCTTTTGTAAAAACTATGCACCAAATCATGCAAATCAAGACGAAAAAGTGTATTTTCTTGAACAAGAGGCATTCCCTTCAGATATCCCATCCTTGCTAGTCCCATCTAGATGGACCTCGCAAGTGAACGCAAAGCATGAGGGCCATCTAGATGGACTAATTCTTGCTGCAAGTGCAGAGAGTGGTACTAACAATTAACCCGGGTGGCACTCTTGATTGAAAAGAGATACCCAAGACTCAAAGGGAGTATCATCATGGGAGTATCATCTTTCGGATGATTTTCTTTTGTTCCATTTTTGAGGTTTGCAACGTCGGCCCTGTTTGCTTAGCGCTCTGCATGAAGATAAAATCACTAGTTGTTTCATGTGATTGGTTGACCATGATGCGGATTTGCATAGCAACATAGGCGATGAGATGATGTGAATTAAGAAATTCAATCCTGGAGAAAGATAACATACATCTGCTGTTTGATATGAGCTTTCATGGTTTGTTTAGATTGAAATATTTCATAAAAATCTCAGGTCAACATCCTACATCTGTTGATTTTTTTGTTGTTGAACCCATGGCCCCATAATGCTCTTTAGCATTAAGCTCTTTTATAATTACATTGTATTATTATGGAATTTGTCAATTCCATGAAAATATTTGCCTCATTAAAAATAAGTCCATGTTGAAATATGTCTGCATGACTAGAACTACAAAGTGCAAACTTTTCAAGACTTGTTTAAAAATCCCTGGGATCTAAATCGGATTTTCACACATATGTTAAATGCACTTTGGAAAATTGGCTTGATTTAAAAATAGACACATTAATAAAACATTCATGTAACTGAAGCTCACAAATGTAGGTCTGAATGTCAAAATGGAAATGCGGTACATGTAGTTAGGCCCCAATATTTAGTTCTGCTAATTTTTAGTTCTGCTGATATGATACAACCCTGGGTGTAGGTGCCATTTTGTTTTCTTCTATTTGAATGTTTGCCAAAAATGCTGGCTGTCAGAGAAAGGTAGCATTTTTGTGAGCCTGTTTATGATTTTCTGACTGACACATACTCTTAATTGTTTTCAAGTGAATATATATTCAGTTTATACAAGGTAAAGCACTCTTTAACAAATATGTAGTGCGAAGTTCCATTTATCATTCATTTGCTTATACCAACACATAACTAATGATCAAAATACCTATAGAAAATGGTAGCATTCATCTGCATGGGTAATGGTAAATAAATCATCCCACAGGCCGTAACTTCGGAGTGAGAAGATAAATTTGTTCAGGCTATTGTTTATTTTGTTGTTACTTTTCTCAGTCAATAGGCTCTAATTGAGGTGACTCAATACTTTTCCCGGTTATGTACATGTACCTGAATCAATCGCCAGTTTGTGGACATTTGTTACATGTGTCAATAATAATCTAGAGGTGCATGGCAAAACCAATGTTGCCTAAAATGTCAGCTGAAGTAATGGTAGAAACTGATAATAATGCGGCTCAAGACTCTCATAAGCCGTTGGTTTTCAAGGGGAGAAGACAAACAGTATTGGTATCCTCATTGAAAAATGTGCCTAAATTTGGTTGGAAACAATAAGATCGGAATTTGATTTAATTTGCAACAAAAATGATCATCAAAGTAGCCCAATTGGGTCTTTCCATCACAGATTTGGCAACACTGTAAAATTCTTTTTTTGGAATTGTATTGATCAGTATGTATCGATTTGGCTATGCCTTCCAGTCAAGGAGGGTCTGTGCAAAACAATAATGATTTATTTGATTTGTTTTTGACAAAAATGATGAACAGGCACTGTATCCGAAATTGTGAGTTGCGTTTGAATTATTATCTAATGTAAATCTGCTGAAAAAATGGCCCTGATTATCTGTAAGAAAATGATGAATTGTTGCATATAAGGAAGTAAGCCAATGAACCACACGGTTCATGGCATTTTAATATAGATAAAACAAAGTAGACATTATAGTTGATGAAGATATATGTAACGAAATAGACACTTTCTGATGGAAGATTTATGTTATTCTGACTTATGATAGGAAATTGAAATTAATGTTGTAATCGAATCCTTGTATCTTCATAATTAAAGTGTGGTTGGTAAACTATAAATTTAAGTTTCCTATAAATCAGTCATAGTGTGCTTTTTCAAGAAACAAATGACTCTTGCTGGTTGAATTAAGTTACCTTTTAGAATTAGATTTAGAGTAAGATGGATGACAAACAACAGACCCATCTGAAGATTATTTATACGCCGTCTGTTTAAAGCATCAGCTATGTAGTAAATGTTGTAAGCATTTGTCAATTTTTCAGTAGTTTAAAGCTTGGCCAAGAATGTAAAATTGTTTGTTGAATACAAAATTGGAAAATCAGATTTTAAAAAAGCTAGTTTGTCAGTTTACTGTACAATAGAATATCATAAACTTTTGCGATTCCTTTTTTTTTTTTGGGGGGGGAATTGTGTTTTATAACTTTGTTGAACAAATCACTGTTGTTTCAAATAAATTTTGGATAAGAATTAAGTGCCTTGCATAACAGATTAGTGCGTGCATTTAATGCAAATTACACAACGCATTTCAGCCGTGCACGGTGTCGTAGTACTGTGGATCACCGATTGGAACATGGTTGCATACTTCCCGATTATCTGTTCTTGTCAGGATAGGCGCCAGCTGTGATCAGATTGTCAGTTTGTGCTGAAAATTTATTTGAAACAATAATATATTTTAACATACAATTTTACATCAAAGTTATTTTTTTTTATTTGGCCGACTTGTAGAACTTCAAAGTGCAAACTTTTCAAAGTTATTTTTTTAGTTGAATATAATTATTTTGTGCATTAGATGAGAGTGTGCAACTTTTGTAAAAAAGTTTATCCTTCCTTGTAAACTGACCAAGCCAAAAAAAAAAAATTTTAGACGAGCCTTTTTCCTTTGTGGCCTTATATTTATCATATCTTATATTGTGAAATTTAGTCGTAGCGATGAAAAATGATAGCAGCAATTGCTCTTGTTGTTTAAAAACACTGTCAGATATCACGCAAGGATTTGCCATGATGAACGGAGTGTAGGCTTGTTGTTTTGATGAGGATGTTGAATTGTATCTTTCAGTGGGTAGCAATGGTTTTAATGACAAGTATGTTTGGATGGCTGTGAGCTTAGCTGAAAAATGCTTGGCATGCCTAACTGCTCAAACCAATTTTGAGAGATGTGGACTGCTTTGATCATGATGAGTTTTGAATGGGGTCGTCGTTTATAATAGGGGAAGAGGGAGTTGTTTTACGGATTTAAACTGGAATTAATGACCATTTGTCAGCAAAAGTGATAACTTGAAGGAAAAAAGTCAGATGAAATTAGCAGAATGGTACAATTTCTTCTATTATGTCACTACTTTTTTTTTCTTATATCAGATTTTTTATATAAAGCATTTCCACTGTATTTCGATTTGATATCTCATCAGTCAAGTGGACAAGGTAATTATTTGATTACATGTAATACTTTGCTCAGGTCAACATTTAAGGCAGTTCCTTCTCAAATAGCGGCCTGCGGGCCAAGTCCGCCCCACGGCGCCCTCAAAAGTGGCCCGTGACTGGACATATTATATCTGACACAACAGAAAAATACTACCCCAAATTTATCTGATATCATCGGTGTTAAAAGCCCCTATCGATATGCAGCATGTTTGGCACAGTAGTAACTTTGTGCGTTGTTTAATTCTTGCACTTGAACATTGCTATGATCATAAAAGAAGAATCTCATTCTCATTTGAATCAAATTGTTATAATAGTAAAACCCAGAAGAAAAATAACGTCAGCGCGGTGATGAAATTAAAAAAACAAACTGACTTGCAACATCACATTTTTGTCACTTTAATACCAAATATAGCAATTTTCTTTTTGTTTGTTGCATAACTATACACCAATTTGTTCTTTGGGTGTCCATATCTTTGGCCTATCCTTTTCATTCAAATTACTTTTGGTGTAAGTTATGGACTAATGTCAGTGCTTCAACAGCTATGCCTTTTAACTCATCCAGGGACCTTTACGGTAAGTCCCTGGATCGAATTCATGAATATGCTCCAAATCTCTGGACTTTATTAATAAAGGAAAGATTAATTTTCATCATCTTTCTCGATATCGTTACTGTAACCTTTTTTCTAAATAGAAAGATTTAATTGAAAATTTTGTTTATCTATGGCAAATACAGGTGAAATATGAAGATAATAAATTATTTTCTTTTTCATCATTGCATAGTTTTACATTTTGACAAAATGCAACTCATTCATCTGCATCCAATTGGAATTCAGCCCTATTTTAATCATTACAATAAATTATGGCTGATGATTTTGAAGCAGTGTGCATTTATTTGGTCAGAATTAAATTGGGCACCAATTTATCAGAAACAGAAGACAATTGTTACGTTTGTTGAGTCTGGCATTAATAATTGTAATTGTAACAACGGCATTAGATCATTGGATATTTTGACAATAAAAAACAGAAACAATCTAACTACATCGAATGAAATACATCTGGGTCTATGCCAGTAAGTTTTATGGATATTGATTTCCAAGATAGAGGGCAGCATTGTTAGTTACAAAAGAGATAAAAGTTGCTTACAAAGTTTCTAGGTGGACTATTCCAATATTTTTGGATAGGGGTGGTAGAAAAACCGGATGAGGAAAAATTGAAGAATAAATGAATGCATTCAACTGAATTTGGAATTTTGAATTCTAATCTTTTAGTATGATTTTACCATTTTGTTCATAATTCTAAATGTTCAAACTAAGTTTCCCTTTTTTGATATGTTTATGTGAGTTGGTTATTAACATGGCATGTTGGAGATCTTTGGAATGTTCGGTTTCGTTTTGTAAAGGTTGAGGAAGGGGTCTTGGGTGCAGTAATTCTTCATAATCTTGACCTAAGGAGGTCACTCTCAGTTGATGGATAGGCTCCCTTGAGAGATGGAATGAGGGAATCATAGCTTGGTATGGAATACATCTATCTGATACCAACCTGGCTGTAAAGAAAGTAGTACTCAAACTGAACCGTGTGTTTCTCAGTTTGTTTACTAGTCAGGCCCTTGAAACTTGATTCACGGTTTAGTGTAACATTTTCTTTCAGCGCATAATGAGGCAACTTTTTCATTACTCGTTATTTTGACTATTTTATTTCAAGTCAAATGCAACACCTTCTGCATGACTTTAATAAAGGTCAAAATTCATATGACAGTTATTTACTGCCTTTTTAGATCACCCATTTTACCTAAAGTATACATTTCAAGTTTGAAACTTTTAAATGTCTTGAGTCATTAAAGGATGAAAACAAGGCAAGAAAAAGAAACAATATACTTGAATGGAAATGGGAAAACACTAATTAATGCATCATATTATTTGTCTATTTTTGTTTAGAACCACCGCAACTTCGAAAAACATATGAAAGTAACTTGGAAGCTGGTGTTGAGGATTCTTTCACATTCAGATGTCCCATCAAAAAGGGTGATCCAAAGCCATCCGTTACTTGGTTTTTCAACGATATTCCAATCTCGTCTGTGGGGACCGATGAGAAGTATAGAATGATCGGCAAAAAACTGACAATTTTGATTGTTACAGATGAAGATGAAGGAGACTATTACTGCTTGGCAGGAAATGATATTGGAAGTGTTGTCAGGGCCAATTTTACTTTAACAGTCTTACCAATATCAGGTAAGATATTTATTTTCGTTTCCTGCGAGTACTGATAATGCCCTGGTCACATAACCTTGCAGCGAGGTTACGATGTGTTTACGGCGCAGACGCCGATCGGACACCGATGTCCTGACGGTGTCTGTGAGCCGTAGAGATGCCGGAAGCATGCCGCAAGAATTTAATTCCGAGTTAAAACCTTGCGGCTTGTATACGATGTCTTCAGTTATGGTCACATAACCACCGGCGTCCGATCGGTTTCCGACCGGGCATCGCAAGCATTCACCGGTGTCATACCGGCGTTGCGGCTTATGTGACTTTTCACACTCCTTTTTTTTTTCTTGCTTTTTACACTCAATTTGGCTAGCGCATAAATAATGCACCACAAAAAATAATGTGTAATTTACTGTACACGGTAAAATTTTCATGTGTGGGTAAAATAAACGCATGTGAAATGATTAAAAATTTGTTGTGCGCTAAAATCACTGAGCCTGAAAATGATCTTGTTAGTAGTATCTGACTCTCCACCACAAATCTCCTGTATAAAGTCGACCATGGTTAATTTTGTTTAATTGAAGATTCAAAAAGATCATATTGTAGCCTAAAAATGGATTTGCTTCAAAAT